>PVLC010028581.1:0-20878 GCA_004027655.1 Graphiurus murinus
CAGTGTCACCCCACTGTCACCAATGTCATCAGCATCCAAACTTTTACTCCCCACTCTTCCATAGCTGGCTAATTGGATCCAGCCTTCCACTCTGCCAGCCTTCAGAAAAGCCATCGAGGTATGCCCTGTCATACCACATTGCTTCTCTGGATAGCACTCACCACCTCATTATTGTCTGGCATTTTAGTTTATTTTGTTTTGTTGTTTGTACTGGGGCTTTAACCCAAGGAATTCTACCTCCAAACTGCAATCCCAGCTCTTTTTATTTTTTATTTTGAAACAGGATCTCTCTAAGTTGCTGAGGGTCTTGCTATATTGCTGAGACTGGCCTTGAATCTGCAATCTTCCTGTCTCAGCCTCCCAGGAACTGGTATTAGAGGTGTGTGCCACCATACTCAGTTTATCTTATTTTACTTTATTTAATTGTATATCTCCTCTCCCACTCCACATGAGAATATAATCCCCATTTGAGCAGGGACCTTCTGTATCTTGTTCACTACCATATGCCTGATTCCCAGCAGTGCCAAACACATTGTGAGAACTTCATAAACAGTTTTTTAAAGATGATTTAAATGAATGAATCGCCCCAAAATGCCCATGGAATCTCTCCATATCTATCAAGCACTAATATCCATTCTTTAGTGTGAGTCTGCCATTTTAGAGTTTGTAAGTGACTGTAAAGATAATCTTATTCAGCTCCCTCATGTCCATCTTTCTCTGCCACATGAGAATTATTATGCTCCTGCCATGCTGGCCCTGTGCCTAGATCCAACGGACTATACTACATCGATTTTAGCTGGGGCAGGATGCCAGCCAAGTACCATTTGGGAAGAATTTCCCACAGTAGGCAGAAAGTGACACCTCCTATGCGAGCTTAAGCTGCTCTCAGCAGCAAGTGATGCTAAACAGGCTCTGTCGGAGGCTTCGCTGTGGGAGAGTACACCTGGGCATTCTGGAACACGACATCAGCAGCCAAAACTGTTTCTTGTTCAAAGCCCTCCCCAGGCCAACCTAGAAAATCCACTCGCACAGCAAGAAACTTCTTGGATGTTGTTAATAGCAGACAGTTTGCAGCCCCTAATTAGTCCCTGCCTTCTTGAAGGTTTTTTTCTTTGGCATTTGCTTATTTCAATGTTACCTAAAAGCTTAACAATCAGAAACACTAAGGTCATTTTATTCAGATTATTTTTGGTTTACTCACCAAAGGCATGTCTAGACGCAAAATCCCAAATGGCAATTGGAAAAAGATGGCTGTAGGATGGAAATGTAATCTTAATCAACCAATAGTTTCCCAGCCAAATATTCAAACTATGGCAGAAAATGAATTGAATTGAATGAGAATTTAATGTAAATTGCTAAGGCCAATTTTGTTTCCATAGGTAAAAACACCACAATTCCAACCAATTCACTTTTATTGAACACTGTAAGGCCAGTCACAGTAAAGTTTAATGGGCCACACTGACCTGGTTTCTGATTCACCTTACATTTCACTTCTAGAAAGAATAGTCTTATCTGGCTCTTCCAAGAGCAAGTGTCTCTGCTTTCTCTTTCTCTGTTTGTTTTAAGAATCTTTTATTGACTCTTGCTAACCTTTATGAACTAATTTGTTTCCTCAGTAAAGTACAAGCTCCTTAAAGATGAGGATCACGTCTTGCTTCCCTGTGTGTTGCTAGGGCTTAGCACAATGTCTGGAATAGATTGGGTACTACAGAAGCTCATATGGGTGAATACATGGATGAATATATGTGGAGACACAAAAGGAATGAGGAACCAACCCAAGTAAGGATTATAGCAGCACAAGGAGAAAAAAAACAGTTTCATCCCTCTACTCAGAGCACCCAGCACAATGCTTCTGATGTCAGATGTGTGGGGGTATTTCTCCACACATCAATCAAGCAATTCTCTAGTGGACACTAATTGAGTGTCCTATAATTCAGTATAATTCTTACCCTATCTACCTGGTAATAGTGTCAGATCCCACAGATTAAGGGCTTAGTGTCATGAACCCACCCCGACTCCAGATGCCAGTCAAAACTCCCAGGTTGTGATGTACTTCTAACCAACTGGATGTAAACTGAGGATTCCCAAGATGTCCTCTTGGGTTGGGTTAATTTTCTAGAGTAGACCACAGAACCCAGGGAAACAATTTATTTAGTTTTTCAATTTATTAACAAAGGATATGATAAAGGACACAGAGATATTGGGCTCTATGAAGCCCAATGAAGAGAACAGGGTGAGGTCCCTGTGGAGCTGACACTTCATGCTCCCAGCACATGGATGTGTTTGCTAACCTGGAAGTTCTCCAAATCCCACAGTGCAGGGATTTTTATGGAGACTTCATTACATAGGGATGATTAATTATTAATTCTGTTTCTAACCCCTTTCTTTTCTTTGGTGATTGGGGGGTGGGGCTGAAAGCTCCAGGATTATAAACATGGCTTAGTCTTTTGGTAACCAGCCCTGATCCAGAAGCCCACCAGCCCACCAAGAGTCACCTCATTGGAATAAATGACACTACTGTCACCTGGGAAATTGCTAAGGTCTTAAGAGCCTGTGTCAGGAACCGGGACAGAGACCAAATATTAAAACAAGATTTTCCTAGCACCATTACTGCTCAGGAAATTACAAGTTTTAAGAGCTCTGTGCCAGGGACTTGGGGAAGAGACCGACATGTATATTTATTATTTCACAAGCAGATGTCTCAGGTGCTCTGCATCCCAGTCCACTCCTGACTTTAGGATAGCTGCAGTGGATAGATAACACATAACTTCTCAGACTAAACCCTCTGGCCACATCCCACTGCAAACACAGTCTACATGTCTTTCTGCTTTCTGTTCAGGACCTTTTCTGATAATGCAGGAGTCCATTCAGCCCAGGCTGGGGCATAGTCCAGAAGTAGATGGGAGTTTAGAGCCTGAGGGAAATCCTCAGCTGAGAGCCAGGGTACAGATGCCCCAGCTTTCTGCCTTTCAGGTAGACAATTCTCAAGAGTATTCTGTACACGTCTCATCAGGTCTAAGCAGAACCAAGCCTCTGTTGCCTGCAGCAATGCCCTTGATACCAGTGCCTCATGCCAGCTTCCACCCTCTCACTCCTGCCTGCCTGCTTCCCGGGGCCCTCTCTAAACAAACTGCTTGCATCCAAGTCTCAGGCCTTGCTTTCATGGAAATCCAAAGTGTCACAGTGAATTTAATGTGAGACTCTCAACTCCTCCCCTCCTCCCCTCCTCCCCCGTACACACACTTCCTAGAGAAAGAAGGTAATAGAATTTAGCCAACTCACAGGACTCTCAGAAATGACTGAGTGCATTGTGAAGTATCAATCTAGACAAGAGATACATGAATATTAATCCATCATCGAAGTCCCATATCATTTCTCAGTTCTATTTCAACTGTGTCTACATCAAACTATTTTAGTCATAAAGCTAATCAAATAATTATATTTACTTTATTTACCTCCTACATCCAAAAGGAATTTGGATTGGCTATAATGGAGGAGGTCTAAATACTATTTAATCAAGGATAAAATCACAAAAGCCATGTAATAATAGAAAGACCCAAGTTGGGCACACCTATAATAATTGAACAAAAATCCTAAGTTGATTGTTTCCTGGAAACCAAAGCAAAAAACAACAACAACAAAAGAGAGATGATGAGTTTTATAACTTTCATACCAAATTCTGAAATGGAAAATCATTTTGTGCCCTGAATCACACAATGGGTTTTATCTTCAAAGTTTTATACAGTCACACATTGTACTACGATGTTTTCATCAACGATGCATCACATATACAGTAGTGGCCCCATAAGATGATGATGGTGCTGAAAAGTTCCTGTTGCCAAGTGACTCGACATTTTAATATAGTGAAACATTTTATTCACATAATTGTGATGCTGCTGTAAAAATCCTGCTACTCTATCATCTGTGGAAATGTAAAGCACAATTATGTACCAAACATAATATTTGATAATGATAATAATGACTATATTACTAGCTTATGTATTTATTAAGTTATACCTTTTATTGCTGTTTTAAATTATTTAAAATTTTATTTTGCAGTGCAGTGATTGAACCCAAGCCCTCATGCATGCTAAGCAAGTGTTCCACCACTAGCTATACTTACAGCCCTTATTATAATTTTACACTATAATATATATATATATATATACATATATATATAAAAGTCTAGACTGGACATGGTGGTGCACATCTGTAATCCCAGTACTTGGGAAGCTGAAACAGGAGGAACACAGGTTCAAGATCAGCTTCAGAACTTAGAGAGACCCTGTTTGAAAAAAATTTTAAAGGGAGCCTAGCAGTATAGCTTGGAGGTAGAATGCAATATCTAGTACCAAAACAAAAAAGGAATTGTTATAAAACAATATGCTATGTTACTCTAGCAGGAGACTAACATTGCATGGCATCAAGAGACCATGCTAAGCGATTGACCTATACCATATAGATTGGTCTCTATGATTTCCATAGGTTGAACTCTGTCATGTTTGCACAATGATAAAATTCCCTAACAATGTGTTTCTCAGAATGTATCCCCCTGAGTGAGCAACTTAGGACTGTATTTCCTGAAAGAGTGTCCTTCATGTAACCTTTTTATATCAACCTTCAAAAAGGCTTAAAGCATAAATTTAATGATTGTTCCACAGAGACATACCAAACTGATATTGGTGATAATTTAAAATAAATTCTATTGTTTTTGTTTTTAAATAAAAATAAGCATAATTTCATGTTAATAAAACATATAGATTAATTTTCTTCCAAGAAAAGAGAACTAATCAAAATGAACAATGCTTGTACTTGTTTTTCAATCTCTCCAGTATACATTTCTTTTGTGAACAACTCCACATGGTATTGATGAGACTATCACTAATAATAAATCACCTGTAGTCCCAGTGACTCTGGAGGCTGATGCAAGAGGATGTCAAATTCAAGACCAGCCTGGGCAACTTAACAAGACCCTGTCTCAAAATCGTAAATAAAATCTCAGTGGTAAATTGCCCCTGGATTCAATCTCCATGCCACAAAATAATGATGATTATGATGATGATGATAATAATAATATTTTTAAAAGATTCTAAGCTACCTGAATATAAAGGTGGGTACCTAAATCAAAGTAGCCTAATGGGACTTATACTCCCAAGAATTTTAATGTTGAAGAAAAACTCACAGAGCTAAGGAAGCCCTGGGTGAATCATTTGGATAGCCATACCAGAGCTGACAAGGATGCTCTTGTGCCCCCAATATTCTCCAAGCTGCCCTGGTTTCTGCACATCCCAGGACTTGAATGTTTGTCATCTTCAATTCCATATGTCTCCTATCCAGGATTTACTTTTCAAATTCTTTTTATTGACTTAAGTGACTGAATTAATTTTCCTTTTCTCATAAATAAAAATGGTTAATTGATACAATTTCATCATTAGAAACTTTTTATTGCAGTCCAAGTACAGAGAACTTCCATAGAGTAATACCCCTGCTTCTCTCTGCCTCTCACTCAGTCCTCCTTGAGGAGTAGATTGCCCGTCAGGTGAATCTGGGAGAAGGAAAAGAACATGAGCAAACCAAACTTTTTGGCCCTTCTTTTCCTTCAGAAGGCAGCTGAAAAGAGACCTGGGTTCATCATGTTCTACTGCTGACTGTTTCCTAATCCCTCTAGTACACTGTCAGCAAAAGCAGGCAGCTGCCATATGAGTCTAGTGTTCCTGTCCACCTTGTATCTATCTGTATAATTAATGTAATTCTAGTATCTTCATCTATATATCTATATGACCCCTGGTGTTCTCCTCCTTCACGTGGGTTCTGACTTAGATGGGAAGAGACAGTGTTGCTCATTAGGCCTCATCAAATCCCAACAGAAGCAATGGCTACTTTATTTTTCAAATCTAGAAGAATTTTGTAAATGAGCAGAAAATGCCAGAAATGAATAATGGTAGATTGGGAGTTATGCTTAATATGTTCACATGTTGATCCTACATTCACAATGGTCAGGAATCTGAGCAGGAAAAATAGACGAGTGAGGGATACACTCAATTATAGTTTAATATACTTGTTTGAAGGCTGTGAGGACATTATGGTCACAGCTTATATTTTCCTGTGTTCTCTGCTTATAAGGATAAATGAATAAAATAATTCAAACTTGTGTTCTTATAATTCTGTGGCTGCTAAAAGAACACTGAATGTTACTCATGACAGATTTATTATTATTTATTTATTTATTTGGTACTGGGGATTGAACCCAGGGGCATTTTACCTCCAAGCTGTATCCCCATTTTATTTTGAATCAGAGTCTCACTAGGTTTATGAGATTATCACTACTTATTAAGACTGTCCTCCAACCTGGGATTCTTCTGTCTCAGCTTCCCAAGTGCCGAGGTTACAGGTGAGACCACCATACCCATCCTGTTAACAAATTTTAACAACTTCTGTGATACTCTTCTGCATAAATGTCCCAGAAAGAATCTTATTCTAAAAATATAGACTGTCATTGAATAACTATATCGGGGAGCAAGAGAAATAGTAATTAATAAAAGTGGTAATGACTGATATTTAGTATAAAAATATATTATACTCTAGTCTCAGTGTTTCGATTTTCTTCTTTTACAGAGTACCAATTGATTAATCAATATTATTGGTTTACTAAATGAATAAAATCAAGAACCATATGACAAGTCTGTTCTGCCATTCATTCATGTTCATAAAAAGCCTAGTTGCTTGATCAGCAAAGTTAACATTAGATGCAGTTCTCAAGATAATCACATATAGACAAGCCTTATAAGTCTGAGTCTGCAAAGTTAATATAAACATAGCAACTTCTCCCAGATTACATCTAGTTTAGTGATTTTACCCAAAGATGTGAGATATATTAGGGTTTTAATCACTATTTGTAACAAGTGAAGAAGCCTTTGTGATCAGAGTGACCTAAGGTGAAATCAGATAGATATTCCATATCTACTCTTATTCCTTGACGAACATTACTCACTACCCCTTTGAAATGTCAACATTGCTTCCCATAAAATATGAAAAAACCTGTATTCTTACTGTCTTTTTAACACTCATAGAGAACTCTTGGCTTATTCAAGCATCCAAATGTAAAGTGAGCAAACATCACAGCTCTTGCAAACATATTGTGTCTTAGGAAAGAAATCACAGCACGTGCATAACTCTGATATCACATTTGCAATTCTTAACTACTTTTTCAAACACCTTGTTTCTGCAAAAGAAAAAATCACTCCAAGTCTAGGAATTAGTGGTGAGTGAAATTGGCAACATTTGAATTCTTCATATGTCTAATCTTAGCACTATATTTTAAACAAATTCAACCTAAAACAAAAACTCTAACTATATCTTGCACAGAATATATCTACAACAGTAGCAAAAACAAACTACAGCCCTGCCACTGCCTCCTTCAATGTACTCAGAGCCCCCAGTATGCATACTAGTTAAATAATAATATTGGGCATGCTATGCACTTGCAACTTTAAAACAAGCCCCATATTTTCTTCAACATCAGAGTCATCCCTGATAAGCATGCAATCTGGGTTAAAAATAGCAGGCTGCTATACAAACATAACTTCAAAACCAACTCTAGCTTTTCTTGCCGACCAGATTGCCATCCTACACCTGTTTATATAGACATTCTGGATCTACTACCATGCATCCTTTAATCCTCTAAACATTCTAAATAACCATATATGATAAATATAAGTTGAATGACCATAACCATAAGTATAACTATAAATAAATATAATAACCATATAAATATGTTTAGCCAATGATCTATTTTATGGTTTTATTTTTAGACTTTATTTCCTATTATTATTACATAGCATTCCCCAAGAAGCTCTTTGAACCTTCTCAAACAGTTATTTTAATTAAAATATGGAAAGAATCCTATTGTAAAAATGAAGAATTCAATACTAACTGACTCTTTGAAGGCTTCAAATCAATTTGGTCAAGTCAACTTTCTAGTTAATGAAGTATACATTCCGATAGAATCCAGGATATATGTTGTTGCAGCTTTGACACTGAGTTTTCTATTCCAACAAAGACATAAAAGAGAAAATATCCTGAAGCTTTTCAGTCTGTATTGGGTGTTCTGCCACCGCAAACACCTAGAGAGGTTTAAGCTCTGTTTCTGTATCACCGTTTGCAGATGAGGAGCCCAAATCTCAGAGCTATTCTATAGCTTGCTCATGCAAATACTGACATAAAAGAGTTAAGTGTATCAAACTAAAAATCTTTCTCCCTCCTCTTTTTCCAGGTTGAAATTCAATGAGACTCCTAGGATATATGACTTATGTAGTATATCTTGTTAGAAGATGCCTGCAGAGTGGAATAGAAAACTTCCTTTGAAGCCAGGAGCTAGAGGTTATTAAAACTAATAAGAAATAAGATTAGCTGGACATGGTGGAGCACACCTGTAATCCCAGTACTTGGGAGTCTAAGGCAGGAGGATGGAAGGTTCGAGGCCAGTACACAATTAACTTAGCAAGACCCTGTTTCAAAATAAAAGGGCTGGGGATGTAGCTCAGAGGTAGAATACTCCTGGGCTCCATCCCCAGTATGGAAGGAAGGGAGGAAGGAAAGATGGAAGGAAGGAAGGATGGATGGATTACTGTTCAAATGGAGAGGAGAAAGAGATGTGGAACAACATGAGAATTTGTATGGTATAATCTTTGGAAGACAGCAGAAGGATATTCAACTAAGAGCAGGTCTCGAAGTGGACGTGTAGCCAACATAAAAGTCATTATTGAGAAACCATATTTTGTCAGATGGCTGCTTAGTTCATGCTTGTCAGTGGGTTTCAAACAATCAATTAGAGGAGGAGAGAAGTGAAAATGATTTTCCTCTATAATCTTCAAGAGTATATATTGAGCCTACTATAATACAAAGGCTAAAGTAAGGTCTGAGTTTGAAAATAAAAATGAGCTTAATTGCATTTCTGATTGTTTCAAGGAACACTTATTCCAAGAGTCAAATTTCTATTCATAATAAGTACAACAACTGTGCCCAGTGGTCACCTCTCTCTGAGGTCAAAAGGAGCATGAAGGGCACTGTGAGTAGGAGTTAGAAAGTATTACCAGGTCATATACTTTTCTGTTCAAAGTCATTGCCAGCAGAATGCGAAGGAACTGCACCAAGAAAGAGATGCTGGTGTTCTGATTCTGCCTGCATTGTGAGTCACCCCATTTGAGAGAGATTATCGAGGTAGGGGGGGGAGAAGAAATTAAGTGACCCGAGGAAAGACTAAATGAAACAAAGGGTTTTGGGGGGCTTTTTGGGGGGATGGAAGTTGGGTAAACTGCAAGATTTTCATTCTCAGGGCTGAAACATTAACAACAAAAAGGAACCACAGTCCACCCTCCACACACACACACACACACACACACACACACACACCCATGAACCAAGAGCAGCCTGGCCCCGGAGTCACTGTAAACAAGCTGTGTCTCCAAGGTTAATATTCCTTTGCCTCTTCAGCCTGCCAGTCTCTTTTCACCCAGGAGTTTAATTTTAGCTCTGTATTAATTATACATTACAATTACACATAGACATGGGCGCGTACACAGTAGTGATTATGCTGCTGTCGTGAACTCACTCCAGAACTTATTCAGGTCATCTCAGGCCCAGTGGGACATGACGCTGTTTACTCTCTAGTATCTCAGACTCAATTCTCTCTAGAGATAGATGGCTGCCCAGAACCCAACTCCTTCCAAAATGGAAATTCTTTGCCAAGGCCTTTTATTTTTATTTATTTATTTGTTTGTTTGTTTATTCATTCATTCAGTGTGTGTGTGTGTGTGTGTGTGTGTGTGTGTGTGTGTGTGTGTTTTACTGGGAATTGAACCCACAGGCATTCTACCTCTGAGCTATACCCCTAGTCCTAGTTTCTAATTCTTATTTGAAAACAAGGTCTTACTAGTTTATGAGAATTCACTACTTGCTGAGGCTGTCCTTGAGCCTACGACCTTCTTGTCTCAGTCTCCCAAGTACTGGGATTACAAGCGTGTGCCACCATATCCTTTTAGCGAGAAGAGATTACAGATTTCTAAGTTAAATGCTGTGAGGTGACAAAAAACAACATTATTTAATTCCAGTACTTGGGAAGGATCCCAGGCTTAAGGCCAGCCTCAGCAACTTAGAAAGACCCTATTTCAAAATAAAATAGGGCTAGAGGTGTAGCTTAGAGATATAACCCTCTCCAAACTTAATGCCCCAGTACCACACACACACACACACACACACACACACACACCCCACAAATCAACATTATCTGATGCTACATCTTAGGTAGTGTGCTTGTGCTTGCAGACCCAAATATGTGGCAATTCCTCACAAAATTGATCTGATTCAGCAACGTAGTTTTTAGGATGCACAGGAAATGGATGTTGAAGGCCTTTCCTGTTGTCTCTGCAGCTTGGGTGATTACAAGATGGGCTGGGGAACAAAGGCTCAGCATAAATATCTCTGCATTTCCCTCTAGGCCAGCTGCTTGCCCTTGACATCTTGATACTGGCACTTCAATGAGTGCTCAGCCTCCAAGAGCCGTGCATGAAATGTAAGACCAGAAGCATCTATTTATTAAGCTTGGTCACTAAATTAATCTTTCCCTCTGGCCAGCAGTGAAGTAGAGTTAATGAGGATGAAGCAAAAGCTGAGCTGAGACATATTTAGCCACGGGCTGCACCTCAAGCCCTCATTCTCTGGCAGAAGAATCAGGACAGCTCCCTCCTGCCATCAAAATGGCATGAAGCAGACCTGGGGCAGAGAATTCAGGCACTCACACACACACACACACACACACACACACACACACACAAACCTCCCATTACACACTGAAAGCCTGGCCATGTGAGGGCTCCAGTACAAAGCTTGCCTCCCAGTACTGCAGCCTTCTCACAACAGTTGCACATTGTGCTGAAGATGTTGCAGTAAACAAAGTCCCTCTCTGAAACCTCACAGTGCAAGGATTTAAACAGGCAAAGATGCAAACAAATGCATGTGAATTTTCAGGTTGTGGCAAAGCCCTGATGTTGTCTGTGGAGTGATTGAATAATGACACCAGATAGGATGGTCAGGCAAAGCTGCTTTGAAAATTTGTCTCTTTAGCACTTTAGCTGAGCCCTACCAAGCCCTAAGGTGGAGCCAAGCACATCCTTCAAAGAACATGAAGGAAGAAAGATGGCCAGAGAGTGAAATAAATCCTTGCTTTGATCAATGCTCTTATGTTTTGTCTTCTTCCTCCCCCACCCCTGGTATCTTTTTTTTTTGGTACTGAGAATTGAACCCAGGGGCATTCTTACTTCTGAGCTATACACCCAGCCCTTTTTACTTATTTATATTTTATTTTTAAAAAGGTCTAGCTAAGTTGCTGAGGCTGACCTCAAACCTGCCATCCTCCTGTCTCAGCCGCCCAAATATTGGGATTACAGGCATGCACCATCACTCTCGGCTTCCCTCAACATCTTCAGATGAAGTATTTATTGGAAGTCAGCTGTGGAATGGATTCTATATGTTTGGGCAAACAAAGACCACACGATATAATGCGAAAAGACAGGTATAGATCCAAATTCCCAGCACTGTAACACTGGACATATTACAGAACCTCTACGAGCCTCAGTTTTCTCACTGGGAAAATGAGTTGATAGAAGGATTGAATCAGATCACAAGACAGTTGCCTGGCATGAGTCTTGGCTCATAGTAGTTGCTCAGGGAGTATTAATCAGAGCCATAAGTGTGTGTGCCAGGAAGTTAACCCCTTTGCAGACTTCTAAAAATTTGATTCTCCCAATTGAATAGATCCTGTTGTTACCTGTTACCACCATTTTAACTGAAGCCAAGAGAACCTCAGAAATCGCTTCATTTGTGAAGCTGCTAAGTGAGAAAGTGGGTACTTGACCCATGCGCAGCTCCAAAGCCAAACAACTCGATTTCCTAGCTCAACATACATAGCAGGAGCATCTAACTCCAAGCGGAGTTCCATCTCCTCAGGTGGAATCATGGGCCATCCACCTTAATACACCATTGCCATCTCATCTTCCTTTGAGAGGGTCACTAAGGAACAGAGATAACATTCCATTTTGACCTTTTCCTTCTGGTTTCTTTTCAACTAACAGGCCACAATCTGAAAGATTTATTAAGAAGAAATTGACTGGAGTGAGCATTACTTGGGTGAGATTCCTATTACTCTGTGTGGTAAGTGGTTTATCACACGTAAACACACTGTGACAGATTAGGCCCGGTGATAGAAATGGCCTGTGAGCAGCATACCACTTTGTCATTTATCTCCAAAGAAAAGCTGCCTCCGTAAAGATGATGAAAACTTTGTCTGACAAATCATCAAAGTGAAAAAATAGCATAAGTTCAATGAGATTGTTCTTGAAAAAAGGTCTTTTCCACTTTACAAATTCCACTGAGAATTTATGAGGAATTAGAATTTATGAGGAACATTAATGTTTACAGATATATTAGTTCATTACATATAAACAAAAGGGAGATATATCAAGAATTAGTTATTTTAATACTAGTTCAACTGTGATGTCAATTTTCTAGAAGAGTTTCAGGAATACAAAGATAGATTAAAATTATGTTCTTCATAGATTTGGTCCACAAAGACTTATTATTTTCCTGGTACTATTCTGTGTAGTAAGTATACAGCACAGAAATGAAAAATGTGTAACATCAAAGCAGTAATCATAACAATAAAAATAAATACCATCATGAAACTTAAGATCCTTTTAATGTAAATAAATATGTACATAAATATTAGCAATTCTGTTTTAGCTTTGAGGTTTTGACTTCTTTAAATGTACATGTATGACAATATGCTCCTTTAATCTGTTTCCTCTTAAGAAAACCTTGCCCATTCACCATTTTCCTAAGAGTTTGTTTTGATAAAAGAAGAAAGAAATGAGGAACAGGAGAAGAGAAGGCAATAGAAAGTCCACCAGGTGAGGTTGGGGTGGGAGTAGGAAGGAGGTCAGTGTTCTCTCTGGATTTCACCTACCAAAAGTAATTTCACTGTTTTCATTCTAAGTAAACCACCTGCTACTGCTTTCAAAAAAAAAAAAAAATCACATAATACATTTCAAAGTCAGATAGAAATAATGTGTACGGTCTGAATGATTATCTCTTCCATTAGCACAGATAATCAAGAGTTTACTGGGTGTGTTCAATCAAAGCTAGCCCCAAGTGAGTCCTAAAATATAGCAATTACATGGTTTCCTCCCACTCCTGCCCTGCATAATGGATCCTGAAGGAGAAAGGATGTTCCAACAGGCTGTAGCATAATTCTTAGTGCGTGGGTAAATCTGAAAAAACTGCATTACTTTAAAATAGGTAGGAGAAAAAAACAAGAGTGTGTCCTTTTCTGAAACACCAAGAATAGTCTCTTTTTGGAGGAAAAAAAGATGAGGCCAGAGTGATAAAACGAAAGCTGATTGGTTACTCTGTCTTTCTAAAGGAAGATTCCAGGGGATTGTGACCATAGGCCATTCCAAAACAGTACTTAGCCAAATCAGACTTCTGAAGCTACCTAGTAATAAAAGATGAGAAACGAGGGAGAGAAACAGAGAGGGAGCCAGAGACACAGCCTCGGGACTGTCAGATCTCTGTGAGAAGGAGCAGCACCCATTATGCTCTCATTTTCAGAAGTGGCCCTCCTCTTATCCCAGTTTCAAAAGAAGCTCCCTCTGTTCACCTTCTCATTAAAACAGCCTCTCCGGAAAAATGCTGAGACCACACAAAGCAGGACATTCATCACTAGGGCAACCCGCGCACTCAATGGAAACTGGCTCACACAAAGGGCCTGCTTAAGGCTTTGCGGGGAAGCTGGTTCCTCTCTCTGCCTTACCATATTTTAGATTTGACATCAGACTCCAATGGGAAGCAAGTTTTATGTTTTGTTTGTTCATTCTAGGAATACTTATGAAGGATGAAATCATACTTTTAATTTAATGTTACTTTTAAAGCAGAGAGCTTTCTGGGTGACATTAAATACCAAATTTTTATTTACCAAGACACTACCATAAGCTACATTCCATCACATTTTATACCATCCCATTTATAACAATTAAATTCAGTGGGGCTAATTGTCTTCAGGAGGGCCTAAATATCAAAGTTACAAGGACCATGCAGAAATATTTCTTCTCAGCTTTGTCCCTACCTGCCCCCAACCTCCAACACTGCCTTTTACCCATTCTCTGACCACACACACACACACACACATTCTACCTTGGCCTAGTAACAGACAACTAGCAATAGTTAAAATATAATGTGTGAAATATGAATTTACTGCAAGTCATTTTTGTAATATATATTATATGTATGTTTATATAATTTTAAGGACTTTGAGATCTAAATTTCAGAAAACAATAATCTCCATTCTGTGATGACAAGGGGTATACAGTCTTATAATAAAATCATCACAAACCAACATTCAGTCAGTGTGGGTACCATCAACATTCAGTTAGTGTGGGTGCCTTAACAGCTGTTTCATTCCTGGTCATCTGTAGAGATCTTTTCCTGGAGATAGAATAAAACCACTACATCTGACTACAGTCATAATATTGGATCTCAGCTTTATTTTAATTTGCTGTTGATAAAGCTTTTTTTCAGAGAAATGCCATCTCCTGAGAAATCATCTTTAGCACATTAGAATCTCAAACAGAAGTTCCATTGTGGACACCTGGGGCAAGTTTCTCAGATAAAGGACAGACTTAAGCTAAATGTGAAATTGGATTTTTTTTTTTTACCTTTTTCATGTATTCTCAGGAGTGGGGTAAATTGGTTTTTTACCTCTGTTTCATAAACTATTCTTTTGCTTTAAGTCTACACAAAGCACATAGAAAGAAACTTAAAATGAAACTTAATAGAAATATTAGCTAATTCTTTCACATTTACCAAAAGAATCAGGAAGATCAAGAAAAAATACATAGAATTAGTAATGACTGAGCCATGGATGGTGGTGAAGGACTGTAATCCCAGCTATTCAGGAGGCTGAGGCAGGATTGTAAGATCCAGGATAGTCTCAGCAACTTAACAAGACCATGTTTCAAAATAAAAAAATAAAATAAAATGAACTGGAGATATATGTAGCTCAACAATAGAGAGCCCTTGGGTTCAATCCCCAATACAAAAAAAAAGACTGTTACAGTTTGGATCTTTATTGGGAGATGCTGTGGACCTTTAGGAAGATGCTTTGTGGGAGATCTTTAGGTTATTGGGCTATGCCCTTGAAGGGAATTGTGAGAGCCTGGCCTCTTCCTCTTTAGCTTTTTTGCTTCTTCATCATGAGATGAGCAGTTTTTTCTACCATGTATTTCCCACCATTGCTATCCAGAACACCCACCAGATGCCCCAAACAATGAGTCTGCCAATCTTAGACTGCAGCTTCCAAAACTGAGCAGAATAAATATTTTCTCTTTATAAGTTAATTGCTTCATGTATTTTGTTATGGTAGAGTGAAGCTGACTAACACAATATTATAAAACAGTATCAAGTTCTGAGTCAGGTACCATGGAGTTCAAGATTAATGAGATATAAATTCTTCTCTTATGATGGTCACTTTAAGGTGAAATAAATAGGAGAGAACATTTATCCATCTGGAAAAGGAAGATAAACATCTCAGAATGGGAAATACCTCCCATCTAAACAAGAGCTATTTCAGGTTATCAGTAATTTTGAATAGTCTAAAAGGAGACCTGGCCGGGCGTGGTGGCGCACGCTTGTAATCCCAGCATTCGGGAGGCTGAGACCGGAGGATCCGGGTTCGCGGCCAACCTCAGCTACCTAGTGAGGCACTCCGCAACTTAGTGAGACCCGGTTTCGAAATAAAGAGTAAAAAATAGGGCTGGGGGTGTAGCTCGAAGGTAGAATGCCTCTGAGTTCAATCCCCAGTACCGCAAAAAAAATAAAATAAAATAAAATAAAATAAAAGGAGACCTGATCAAAATATTTAGAAACTACTATTCTAGCAGATTGAATAGGAAGTGAGAAAATGGAGAGAGTTGAGAAAAAGAAATTTGGCTATGGAAAAAGAAATAAGACTGATGTTGTTAGAAGGGAACTTCGGGGTTAAGGGATGGGTATGTTAAAATAGTATTTGTACATGCTCAGGTTTGAATATCATCTAAGGATAAGGGTTCACTAAAATGAAAAAGATTATATAGGCAAGAGGATTGAGGAGAATAGAGGGGAGTGGGAAATCCCTTAGAAGAAATATAGAGATTAGTTTTAGATTAGAGTAGATATAGTTCCATCATTATATTAGTAGGAAATTAGAAAGAGAGGGATTCTGATGTTGAGAAAATTCTACTTTTGTGGCAGGAAGTTGAGTAAGCATTTATCATATGGCTGCTATACTCACTTGAATTAAGAGGAAAGTTTATGTGCTGAGGATGAGAGAAGAGATAGGGAGCAGAGGAAAAGTAGGTGATTGGAAGATTAGGAGAATATTTCAATGAATTTCTATGGGAAATGTGAGGAACGGGAGGATGGAAACTATGTAGAATTGCCAGGAAGCATTGGAAGTCAAGTTGAAGCCCATAAATTTATAGTGGACCAAATAATTAGGTAAAGATTTTTTTATTTATTGTAATACAGCAAACCTTCAGAAATGTACATAAGATATATATTTATAATTATACAGCTTTTCTAAGGTTTACTAGTTTATTTATTCTCACACCTGATAATAAAAGACCAAAGGATGCTTTCACTGAATTTATTCACTCAACATGTTATTATTATCATGTATCCAAGTACTGTTTTAACTTTGTAGTACCTCAGAATTATTTTATCCAGTAAGTATTTATTTCTATTTACCCATATATTTATCACTTTGTTCTCCATTTCTTCTTTCATTTTAGGCTTTCCATTTGGGCTCATCCTCTTTCACAAGATATTTTAGTAGCAAACATGCCCTATTTTCATTTGCATGAAAATTTTCTTGTTTTACGTTCCTTTTAAAAGATTTTTCTCTGAGTGTAGTAATCTAATGTGTCAGTTATATTCTTTCAAAAATTTGAAGATACCATTCCAATGGCTTCTGGCTTTCATTGTTGGTGGTGAGAAGTCAGCAATCTGCCTGACTTACTACTTTGAAAGTATTCTGACAATTTCCTTTGGCTGCTTTGAATTTTTCCTTTGGTGGTCTGCAGTTTTACTATAAAGTACCCAGACTTTTTCTTGAAGTCTGTTAGATCAAGTTTTAGAGTTTTCTTTGTTCTTTGAGTAAGGATAAATGTTTGCAATTTGTGTCCAATGATTTCAGTATGTGAAGTCTTTGTAGACCTATTTCTTCCATCTGCTACTCTTAATGTTTTTTCCTCATGATTTTATTTTGCCTGTGTACTTTGATTTTATTTTTTTACTATATCCTCTTCCCTTTTCCTTGAAATGTATCTGTGAGGACTTTGAATGAAGTTACCTTCCTCTAAAGAGGATCTGAATTTACTTCTCTGCCTGGACACCAAGGGCTCTGTCAGTCTAGATCTACCCTAAAACAAATTCATGTCCCAAGGTATCTCTAGAGGCCCTGAAATGTGTGAATTCAGTCTGCAAATCCTCACAAAGTTTAGTCTTTAGCCAGAGTAATGTTTTTCCTTCCCTTATTTCTCCTTCTCTGTATAGCTCCAAGGCAACATTTCCAGCAGTTATTTCTAATTCACCCTTTTCTTTGATGGTTTGGCAATTTGGGATTATGGCTTAAGATGGGGCCAGTCTTTAATTAGATTTTCCACTTAGGTTGGCTCTGGCCCTCAAGTTATGATCTCTTACCGAGTGAAGCCACCAAGACCAAAGAATAATTTTTCCCACAATAAAAAATGCCTTTGGGGACAAGTGTCTTCAGTACTTAGCTTACTTCTTTGAGCTTCCACTTTTTCTTAAATTTGGGTCTGGTAACTCTTTAAAATATTTTAAATTCTTTAGTGCTTTAAGAGATATTTTAAATATTATATCCAGTATTATACCCAGCATTTTGAGTGGTTTTCAGAAGAAGAAATTTATCCAAATAATCTAGCCAGACATTACCAAAGTGGAAATTATAATGATTTTTTAGTAATACTCATTGGCCTAGATATAGAAATAGAGACATTTTGTTTCATCCAGGACTAGAGTTTTGCCAAGTAAGATTAATAAAAAGAGGATTAGTTCAATCAGATGAGGGAATAAGTAGTGTTTCAAGTCTTCTATTATAAAACATGAAATTGAAGAAGTCAATCTGAGAAGATTTTGAAGTCAGCCAAGATGAAGTCAGACTAGAAGTAGAAATAAAAAAGACCACATGGCAAACTCAGAGTCTTTTATAAATGGGAATGATTATTACAAGAGTAAATTTCAAAAACAAGGTGGGATATAGAGATATGCCTGATGTCATTTGCCTCAAGAGAACAGGAAAATTTGCATAAAGGGGAAAATATAATTATCTGGAAAAGTTTAAAAAAAATAAGATGATGCAGATTTCATATAAAATTTTAATGAATGTCTGAAATAGGACAATTTGATAAAGCAGTCCATCAAGGCTTCTATCTATAAAATGGTTCTCAGCTGTTATCATATCTATGGATCTCAAGGAGAACAAAAGATACACATTCTCCTCTTCAAGTTTCAAATTAAAAGCAAGGACGAATTCTAGGAAATGATAAGTTTAACATCAAAGCATTACTAATTGTCCAGGAAATTATTCAATATTCTCCAACATTTAGGGATCTCTAGTAATTTGGTATGGAGAGCATGACTTAGACCAAATCTCTGGTGGTATAGTATGCTTTATACCCTGAACACCAAATAAATATGCTCAAGGAATTTCCACAGAAAAGATGCAAGGAACCTGAGCTAGCAATTAGAAACAATGCAAAATTTGTAAATAAGCAAGTACCTTGGGACTCAATGAGGCTAAAACAGAAGAATCAGACCTATAACAGTTAGGCTAGTATTAGCAGTATAGAATTAAAATAATTATACTTGATGTCTTTAAAAGAATAGAGGAGAAGATATGAAAATATGAATAAAATTACCAGGAATATTTTAAAAAGAACCAAATAGGACTTCTAGCACTGGAAACACATGTAGTAATTGAAATTTAAGCTCAAGGACAGATTTAACAGAATATTAGACATAGTCAAGGAAATAGCCAATCAGAAAATAGACGTGGAGAATAGAAGTTCCTCTACTCTTATAGCATTACTATCTATTTCTCTTTCAGATCTCTTAAATATTTGCTTTACATTTTAGGTGATTCAATATTGGCTGCATATATGTTTACACTTTTGTATCTCATAATTGAATTGATCCTTTATCATTATATAATGACTTTTTGACACCTTTTGTACTTTTCAACTTAGAAAGTAGTTTGTCTGATATAAACATAGATAACCTTACACTCTTTTGCTTTTCATTTGCATGGAATATTTTTTTCAATCCTGTTTCTTTCCATTTATGTGCACCTGTAAAGCTGAATTATCTCCTTAAAAACACCATGTATTTGGGTCTTGGTTTTTTTGGTCCATTCAGCCACTTATGTCTATTGATTGGATAGCTTTCTCAATTTACATTTAAAGTAACTGGAAATAATACAATAGTAAGGACTTACTACTGCTATTTTGTTAATTATTTTCTAGCCATTGTATATATCCTTTGATCCTTTCAACAATGTATAGATTATCCAGGCATGAAATAAATAGGGAAACATTGCACTTGACCTACACTTTAGACCAAATGGGCCTAACAGACATAAGCAGAACATCTCATGAAAGAGCAGAAGAATACACATTCTTCTCAAGTGCATGTGGAATATTCTGCAAGGTAGATCACAAGCTAGGCCACAAAACAAATTTTAGCAAATTTAAGGAGACTAAAATATCAACTATCTTTCCCAAGCACAATGGTATGAAACTAGAAATTTGTAATGAGAAAAACTAGAGAATTCACAAATATATGAAAATTAATAATATATACCAAAAATAGGAAAATTTAATATCTTGAAAAAATATAAACACAACATACCAAATCTTCTGTGATGCAGCAAAGTCAATTCTAAGAGGGAAGTTTTTGGTAATTAATGCCTACATGAGGAAAAAAAAGAATAATTTAACCTAATAAATAACCTAACCTTGCAACTTAAGAACTAGAAAAATCCATGCATGGTGCCACATACCTGTAAACTGTATAGTATTGGGAAGCTGAGACAGGAGAATTGCAGGTTGGAGACCAGTCTCAGCAGTATAGTGAGGATGTCAGCAACTTAGTGAGACTCTATTTCCAAATAAAAAATAAGATAGGTCTGGGGGGTATATCTCAGAGGTTGAATGCCCCTGGGTTCAATCCCCAGTGAGAGAGAGAGAGAGAGAGAGAGAGAGAGAGAGAGAGAGAGAGAGAGGGAATGAATATAACTAGAAGGAAGGAAATAATAACAAATATCAGAATAAAAATAAATTAAGTATAAACTAGAAAAATAATAGAAAAAATCAACAAAACTAAGGGTTGGTTTTTGGAAAGCTCAAGCAAAATTGGTAAGCCTTTAACTAGACTAAGAAAAAATGAGGGAAGAACTTCCACCAAAAAAATCAGAAAAAAAAAGAGGGCTATATTACAAATGATACCACAGAAATACAAAGGATTGTAAGAGACTACTATGAATAGTGATACACAAGTTGGATAACCTAGAAGAAATGGATAAAATTCTGGAAACATACAGTCTACCAAGACCAAATATTGAAGAAACAGAAAACCTTAACAAACCAGTAACAAGTGAAAAAACTGAATCAGAAAACATATCTGTAGATATATCCAGTACACAGCACAGAGATATTAAGAGAGGTAAATATGAGAGTTAAGAGAAGTAGAAAAATAGAATAAGAGATTCCAG
>PVLC010028582.1:0-20911 GCA_004027655.1 Graphiurus murinus
GGGAAATGGAAAATTATTATACCACTTCAAATTTATTTGTATTCTCATCTCTGAGAAGAGAGATTTTTATTCACCTGAAAGTAAATTAAGTTGTAATATGTGTGACAAACAGTGGGCTTGTGGGAAGTACATACAATTTCTTTAAATAAAATGTAGTAATCACATTCAAATTTAGAGATATGAACAAAAGCACACCTGGAACCTAATGAAGTGTTTCTCAAATTCCATTTACCTTTATCCTCATAGTACTCTTGTAAACTCTCATGAGACTGTCTTTACTGTACAAATATTTGCTTATTTCTAAACTGTTTTATGATTCCATTTCACAGAAGTGATTTTCCTATTTATAAATAAAAAAGGGATAATCTAATATTTAGGGTCTCAGTCTTTATGTGTAACATAAAACCTATTTAATAAGCCAGGCATGGTGGTACACTCTTGTAATCCCAGCATTCGGGAGGCTGAGACCAGAGGATCTGGGTTCGCGGCCAGCCTCAGCTACCTAGTGAGGCACTCCACAACTTAGTGAGACTCGGTTTCAAAAATAAACAATAAAAAATAGGGCTGGGGAATAGCTCGGAGGTAGAATGCCCCTGAGTTCAATCCCCAGTACCGCAAAAAAACAAAAAAAAACAACTGTTTAATAGCTAGATGAGAACTCACCATCCACTCAAAAAATTATAAGGCCTGAAATTGAAAAGGGTAGTATTTTGCCTTACTGTGGATTTAGATACATAATGAATAATGAAATTTCTCGTAAGCACCTTAGAATCCTTCATTTATCTACTGCCAAGAGGGAATTATCAGGCTTTAATTTGTAAGCCTGAGGAGCATAAATTCAAACTTAGTCAAGAAAAAAAAAATGACAGATCTCTTTCCTGAGAACCCAAAGGGGGAACATTGTGGCCTTCTCTTAAGAATTATGACACAATGGCATGCTGTAAAGAATCATCTACCTAATGAATCTCTGATGTGATTTAACATACCTTGGAAAGGTTATATAATGTTTTACCTGCCATAAAGATCACACATTTCTTCTTTAAAATAACACCAAACAGCAACCCCTCATATAGCTTTTCTCAAATTCACACTAAAATTTTTTTAAGAAATGTACATACATACACACACACATACATATACACACACTCACATATATACAAAGATAAAAGAAGAAACAAAAACAAAAAGTGAAAACTGAAATAACTGATTGATAATATTTGTAATTTTTGTAACTTGTAAGTCTAATGGAAAAAAATCTGAAATTTTTCAGTGACTTAAGCCCAAGTTAAATTTGCTATTC
This sequence comes from Graphiurus murinus, assembly GCA_004027655.1. Taxonomy (NCBI): domain Eukaryota; kingdom Metazoa; phylum Chordata; class Mammalia; order Rodentia; family Gliridae; genus Graphiurus; species Graphiurus murinus. The sequence goes on from PVLC010028582.1 coordinate 1,301, forward strand.
TAGATTACCCTGGATGTTCCCATATTGTATTTAAATTTCACCTTAATATTGGTCATTGCTGGTGTATAATGATCTTTTTAAATTGAACATGTGCTGTATGCCTTTAGTAAATTCACTTATTAGTTCTAGAAAGAATTTTTAGGTAAATTCTCAGGACTTTCTATTATCCTGGAGACATAAGGTGTTTCAAATAAAGACATTTTATTTCTTTCAATAAAATATATTTGCTGTACTAGAAATAAAGGATTTTTTTTTCTTTTCAAATGTGATTCTATACTATTTGTAAAATTCCATGACAGGATAGAAATGGTACTAAAATTCATATACATTGACAATTGTATTTCATTACATTAATATTAATCAATAATTATATATTAATAATGCAATTATTAATATGTTAATTTTGTACAAATTATGGAGTTTCACTAAAACATTTACAAACATGCATATATTGTATCTTAATCATATCTACCTTTCCTTTTATCTTCTCTTGTCACTCCCTTGCCCTGTCCTCCTGCTGATTTCTTTCTCCTTTTCTCAGTCTTTCTTCTACTTTCAGACTCTCCTGTTATTGTTGCCATTGTTCTCATACATGGTAGAAAAATGAGATATTTTTCTTTCTGTGTCTGACTTAGTTATCTTAACATGATGTTCTCCAGTTACCTCTATTTTTTTTTAATTGACTGCTTTGGTTCATAATATCAGAAAATCAAACAGTAAGAATAAAAGGTTTCTCAAATTAAACAAATGTTTCCAGTACCATGTTAGTAGGCAGTTCTCCAGGTTTGCGTCTGAAACAGAAATCACTCATCTAGTACAAAAAGAAGCAAGCCAAGTTCAAATTAAACACTCACATCTCAAGATTATCCATTCTCATTCATTCAGCCTCCTTAACATCGTTATTCTGCTCCTGTGTTTACCAGTGTTGTTACCATTATCATTTACATAAATCACTTTAAAGGCCTTCTAATTGCTCATTTTCTATAATATTTTTCTGACCAGTTTACCTGCCACACTAGAACAAAGTAATTTTCTAAAAATTCATGAGACTATTATGATAAGTGAGATTAATCTGTCTCAGAAAGTTAACAGTGGCAACCTTCTGTAACCTGTGGAAGCTATAGAAAAAATAGAAAATATAAGAGACTTTAAATAATGCAAAGATAGACCTGTAGAGTAGTTGAACATGGTTACCGCTGAGAGGAAAGGGAAGAGTGAGGGCTGGTGAAGAAAGCAGTTCAAATAATATTACTGCAATATGTGAAAGTGTGATTACCAACCAACTTCACCATCTCATGGGGAGGGGGAAACAGGGTGGGATATGGAGGGAAGCGTACAAAGTCTTGTATGCATGTGTGTTTCTAACACATTGAACATCACTATGACGTATAATTGCAATGCACCAATAAATTAAAAATATATAAAATAAAATAAAATTCACGTGACTATGGCACTCTTTTTATTAAAACTTTAAAATTGTGACTCATCTCTTATTGGAGACATTTCAAACACCCTAATAAAATTTATAACACCTCTATATTATATGGATCATATTTATGATGTCAGTTCCATTTTCTGCTGGAGGCAGAAAATAGTACTTTTGGTGTTATAGATGGAATAATGTCCCATCACCCAAAAATATTCGCATTTGAATTCCCAAAGCCTGTTACTTCAGATGAAAAAAGACACTTTACAAATGCCATTACAGACTTTGAAATGAGATTATTTTCAATTATCTGGCTATACATATTACAACCAGGAAAGTCCTGAAGGAAGTTCAGAGTCAGGAAAGAAGGTCTGACTACAAAAACATAGATTAATTTTGAATTCATGGTTTCTTGAATTGTAATATCATAAATTTGTGTTATTTAAAGATACTATAATTATGGTATGTGATAATATCATACAAAAATAATATGGTTGGCAAATGCAAAGAAGCCAAAAGAAGAAAAATCAAATAAATAAGGCAATAGAAGATGTGAGACAATAGATTGACTAGAAGGCATTGTGAAAGAGAAGTTGTGAGCAATAAGTAGGCAAAAAATGAAAAGGGTCTCAGTAAAGGAATAAATACCTCATATTCATGAATTGGAAGAATATTTTAAGATTTAAAGTAATACCAAATTTTTATATATTTAATACGATCTAAATAAAAATTTTCAGAGCTATTATGCTAATTGACAAAAGGGTTCCAAAACATATAATAAAATTTATAGGCTCTAGATAAATTAAGAATTTTGAAGAATAGAGACTAAGACTATAAAACTGTAACAATGAGATAGAATTATTTAAATAGTAGTGTTAGAATAAAAAAGCGCATATAAAAACAGACCATATAGATGGCTGTTTGATTTTCTTTGTTTTTTGATTGTTTAATTTTTTTAAATGGTGCATTGTAATCATAAATCTTAATGAGGTACAAGCTCATAGAAGCATACATGCACAAAGCATTCATTTAACCTTTCTCCAATTCCAAACCCATTTCCTCCCCTGTCCCTCCATAACCTTCAGTTAGGTCACCTTCTTTGTTCATCTAAGGTTTCTCCTTCTTCATCTAGAGTCCCACCAATGACCTTTTTTCTCCCTAGCTTCTGCATATCCATTTCCCTGCAAATGACATAATTTTGTTCTTCTTTATATCTGAGTAAAATTCCATTATGTACAAATTCTATAGTTTTGTAATCCATTAATCTGTTGATGGACATCTTAGCTCTTTCCATAGTTTGGCAATTGTGAATTGTGAGGCTATAAACATAGATACACACGCAGTAGTCTGGTAGTTTGGTTTCCATTATTTTGGGTAGATACCCAGAAGTGGTATTGCTGGATTATATGGTAGATTTATTCCCATTTGTCTGAGTATCCTCTATACTGTTCCAATGTGGTTGCACTAATTTGCAATTCCACCAACAACATATTAGAGTTCTCACTTCTCTACACTGTCACCAGCATTTGTTGTTGTTTGTGTATTTAATGATTGCCATTCTAATTGAGGTTATGTGAAATCTCAGGGTAGTTTTGATTTGCATCTCTCTGATTGCTGATGATGTTGAACATTTTTTCATACAATTATTGGCCATTTGTATTTCTTCTTTTGTGAAGTGTCTATTTAGTTCACTTGCCCATTTTTTATCTTCTTTTGAATTTCTTGTGCCTTTGGAGTCTTGTTGAGAAAGTTCTCACCTGTGCTTATGTGTTGAACCTATGCCCTCTTCAGGTAGCATCAAAGTCTCTGATCTAATTTCCAGGTCTTTGATCCATCTTTTTTTTTTTTTTTTTTTTGAGGTACTAGGGATTGAACTCAGGAGCGTTGTACCTCCGAGCTACACCCCCAGCCCTGTTTTTTATTCTTTATTTTGAAACCAGGTCTCACTAAGTTGCAGAGTGCCTCACTAGGTAGCTGAGGCTGGCCGCGAACCCGGATCCTCCGGTCTCAGCCTCCCGAATGCTGGGATTACAAGCATGCGCCACCACGCTCGGCTCTTTGATACATCTTGAATTGACTCTTCTGCAGGATGAAAAAGTGGGTTTATTTCAATTTTTCTACATATAGTTAACCAGTTTTGCCACACCATTTGTTGAAGAGGCTATCTTTTTTTTCCAGTGTATGTTTTTGGTACCTTTGTAAAAAATCAATTGACTGTAAGCATACAGATGTGTTTTTCATTCTTCTATACTGCTCCATTGGTACATGTGTGTCTGTTTTTGTGCCAATATCATGCTGCTTTTATTACTATGGCTTTGTAGTGTAGTTTGAAGTCAGGTATTGTGATGCCTCCTGCATGGTCTTTGTTGCTGAGAACTTCTTTTGATATTCTGGTTTCTTTGTTGTACCAAATAAATTTAAGGACTGATTTTTCTATATCTGTGATGAATTACTTTGGTAATTTAAAAGGCATTGAATCTGTACATCACTTTTGAAAGAATGGCTATTTTGACAATATTTATTCTGCCTATTCAAGAGCATCAAAGATGTTTACATCTTCTAAGGTCTTTTTCAATTTCATTTTTCAATGTTTTACAATTTTTCTTGTAAAAGTCTTTTACCTGCTTGGTTAGGTTTATTCCTAAGTATTTTATTTGGGAGGGGGGGAGATATTGTGAGTGAAAGTGTTTTCTGGATTTCTTTTTCAGGGGATTTATGGTTGGCATAAAGTAAATCTTCTGATTTTTAAAGATTGTTTTTGTATCCAGACATTTTGCTGAATTTATTGATAAGTTCTATAAGCCTTTTGGTTGAGTTTTTGGGTCTTCTTTGTATCATGTCATCTACAAATAGTGACAGTTTTAGTTCTTCCCTTCCTATTTGTTTGCCTTTGATTTTCTTCTCTTTCCTTATTGCTCTGGCTAGAGTCTCAAGTATTACATTGAAAAGAAATGGTGATAATGTACATCCTTGTCTTGTTCCTGTTTTTAGTGGAAACTCTCACAGTTTTTCCCCATTTAATATGATATTGGCTGTGGGCCTATTGTATATTACCTTTATGATGTTGAGGTATGTTCCTTCTATTCTCATTATCTGTAGTGCTTTTAGCATGAATGGGTGTTGGATTTTGTCAAATGCTTTATTAGCATCTATTAAAATGATAATGTGATTTTTGACTTTGGTTCTGTTTATGTGGTGAATTACATGGATTGTTTATCATATATTGAATCAGTCTTGCATCCCTGAGATGAAACCGACTTGGTAATTGTAAATAATACACATTGCTATGCCAGGGTCCAGCCCTCAAGGCAGTGGGGTCAGGGGGTTCTTCGATAGGTGTGAAGACAAGGTCATGAGAATATGCTCACACCGAATGCAGTGAAGAAGCATATCTGTTTTATTGTTTGTTAGTCTCTGTTTTATACTATTTTTTTGCAATGAGGCCTATAGAACAGGAATTTCCACAGACCTATTTCTCCAAAGGTCATCCTCAACCAGTCAAAGTTACAACACATATATAAAAATTCTTTTAGTACATAAAAATTCTTAAAAATACAACACATATATAAAGATTCTTTTCCGTTAGTTTAAATCTTCACAATTTGTTTAGTCCCTTTAAGCAGTGTTCTTATCTTACCTCAGGTAGCTAGAGGGTTAATGTATACTGTAAAATTCTAGGGAGACAAGGTGGGAGTGGGCAAAAGAATATTTGTAGTAACTATTTAGAAAAACTTACAAAGCCTGTTTCTTGACTAATGCTTATAAGAGGTTAATGAATTGGGTTGTCTCAAGGCACTGCTTTTTCAGCTAAGAGATCAGTATCTGTCAGGCCACATGTTTCTAAGAAGTCTGAGGCATATTTACTGACCTTTTGTGTAGAGGTCTCCAAGTATTATTGTATTGGGATCTACACGTGACAATATCATGAGGAGTTTTTTGTTTGTTTTTGTTTTGGTTTTTTTTTTTATGAAAGTAGCTGCAACTACGTTTGGGGCATAAAAGTTGACTATTGTTATTTCCTCTTGCTGAATTGTTCCTTTTACCAGTAAAAAATGGCCTGTGTTGTGTCTTCTGATAAGCTTAGGAATGAAGTCTAATTTGTCTGATATCATAGTTGCTACTCCTGCTTGTCTTTGAGTTCCATTGGCATGTATTGCCTTGCTCCAGCCCTTCATCTTTAGTTTGTGAGTATCTTTACTTGTAAAGTATGTTTTTTTCAGGCAGCATATAAATGGATTCTGTTTTTTTATGTATTTTTATTGGGGAGTTGAGGCCATTTATATTCAGTGTGATCATTAAGAGATGATTTTTAATTCCTAAAATTTTGAGTTTTAACTTCTGCTTGAGGTAGTGTTTGTTCTTTTTTGCTTAGTTTTTTGCTTTCTGGAAATTATTGTTTCTCTGGTTCTAACGTTTATTTGTTAGTATTTTTTTGCAATTAATCTCTTTGAGTATTTTCTCTAGTGATGGTTTAGAAGACATAAATTCTTTCAACTTCTGTTTGTTGTGGAAGGTTTTTATTTTCCTGTTGAATTTGAGAGGTAGTACCCAAAATAAATAACATCTTCATCACCTGTGAAATTTTAACCATGACATTCTCTGTTCAATAAGGACCAAAGGGATAAACGTTCTTTTGATTTATTTATACCAGAGCTTAGTTTTGCATGTTCCTGAATTTTTTTTGTAAGTAACACCATACAATACAGTATGTATTATTTTACTCAAAACACTTTCAAAATTAGTGCATATGTAATGGATAGATATAGTAGAGCTCATATTCTCTCGCACACATACATTGCTCCATTCTGTTATATATTACCTATATAACACAATATACTTCAGGTCTATTTTGTGTGTAGGGTTGCATGGTTTAGCTATTATGATCTATAGCTCTAACACTGTATGTATGATATATATAAGATTACACATTCTCTTTCACAGACACATTGCTGGATTCTGTTGTATCTTATATTACCTATGTAATAATATATTTCACGTCTATATTGTGTGTAGGGTGTATGGTTAGGTACTATGAGCTATAGCTAAAATTGTATGTATGTTATATATTAGATTATATGTTTTCTCTTACACATATATCACTTCATTCTGTTGCATGTTATATTAACTATGTAACACAAAATATTTCAGGTCTACTTTGTGTGTAGTGTTGCATGGTTTAGCTATTAGGATCTATAGCTATAATGCTACACATATGTTATGTATTAGATTATATGTTCTTTCTCATAAACACATCACTTCATTCTCTTGTTTGTTATATTACCTAAGTAACACAATATATTTCATGTCTATATTGTGTATAGGGTTGCATAAATTATCTATTATGATTTGTATGTGTAGCATTGTATGTATGTTATATATTATTTTATGCATTCTCCTTCACACACACATCACTCCATTCTGTTATATGTTGTATTACCTATGTACTACAATATATTTCAGGTATATGTTGTGTACAGTGCAGGTTACCTTTTATGATCTATAGCTGTAACATTGTATGTATGTTATGTGACAGATTATACTTACACACACACACACACACACACGCACACTGTTCCATTTTGTTATTTGTTGTATCTTAATGAGGTACAAGCGGGTAGAGGCATACATGCACACATCTCTCATTTAACCCTTTCCCAATTCCCACCCCATTCCCTCTTCCCTTCCTCCTTTTCATGTTTGGCTTAATGATTGATTTTGATATGTTTGTGAATGTACATCATGTGCATTGGGTGTTTCTCTCTCCCCATCCTCATCACCTTCAGTTAGGTCACCTTCTTTGTTCATCTAAGATTTCTCCTTCTGCATATTAGGGAGAACATCTGATTCTTTACTTTTTGTGACTGACTAATCTCTCTTAGCATGTTTTCAGTTCCATCCATTTCCCTGCAAATGATATAATTTTGGCAATTGTGAATTGTGCAGCTATAAACATAGACACACATGCATTAGTCTGGTAGTTTGGTTTCCATTTTTTTGAGTAGATACCCAGAAGTTTTATTACCTTGTACTACAACATATTTAAGGTATATTTTTGTATAAGGATTATATGGTTTAACTATTATGATGTAGAGTTATCTCTCACACATTCCCTCTCATGCAGATATTGTTTAATTCTGTTGTATGTTATAGTACCTATGTCCTAACAATATATTTCAATGTATGATATGTATTAGATTATAGGTTCTCTCAAACACACACATTCTGTTTTATGTTGTATTATCTATGTACTACAATATATTTCAGGTCTATTTAATGTATAAGGTTGCATGGTTTAGCTATTATGATCTATAATAGTACCATTTTATGTATGCCATGTATTAGATTATACATTCTCTCTCACACATACATTTTTCCATTCTATTGTATGCTGTATTACTTTTGTACAATATATTTGCAGTCTAATTTTTATAAAAGTTGTACAGTTTAGCTATTATTATCTACAATTGTAAAACTGCATATATATTATGTATTAGATTATTCATTCTCTGTCACACGCAGTGCTCCATTCTCTTGTATCTTATATTACCTATGTAAAACAATATATTTCAGGTCTATTTTTGTGAAGGGTTGCATGGTTTAGCTATTATGATCTACAGCTGTAACATTGCATGTATGTCATGTATTAGGTTATACATTCTCGCACATGTAGTACTCCATTTTGTGGTATGTTACAATATATTTCAGCTTTATTTTGTGTATAGGGTGTAAGATTAGCTATTATGACTATGATTAGCTACAATATATATAAATATATAGAAATATATTGTAGTTAATATATATATTTCTACATGTAACTAATATTAATATATCTAGAATATATTAAGATTCTTATATTCTATATGCAGCTAATCTTAATATATTTAGATTATATTTAGAAATTTTAAGATTGCCTACAATATATTTCAGGTTTATTTTGTGTGTAGAGTGTAAGATTAGCTATTATGATTTAGAGTTGTAACATTTTATGCATATTATGTATTAGATCTTACATTCTTTCTCACAGAAACATCATTCTCTTGTTAGTTATATTATCTGAGTAACGTAATAAATTTCACATTAATATTGTGTATTGAATGATTTAGGTATATGATCTATAGAAGTAATATTTCATGTATGTTATGCATTATACTTTCTCCCTCATGCACACATCACTACATTCCTTTGTATGTTAAATTACCTATGTACTACAATATATTACTAGTCTATTTGTGTATAAAGTTGCATGGTTTAACTATTATGATCAATAGTTATAACATTCTAACTATGTTTTGTATTAGATTATACATTCTAATATACACATGGTTCCCTTCTATTGTGTGATATATTATCTACATAACACAATATATTTCAGGCATATTTTTTGTGTAGGGTTGCATTGTCCAGCTACTTGATGTATGGGTTTAACATGTATGTATATAATATATGCTATATTTTAGAATATATGTTCTTTCTCACACATACATTACTCCATTTTTTTGTATATTACCTTTGTACTACAATATATTTCAGGCCTGTTTTTAGCTCATATGATCTAGAGCCGTAAAATTTTATGTGTATATTATGTATTAGATTATACTTTCTCTATCACACAGACATCACTCCATTTTGTTGTATATTACTTATTTACTACAATATATTTTATTTCTATTTTGTGTGAATGGTGTAGGGTTATCTATTATGATATGTACTTGTAACATTGAATGTATGTCATGTATTAGATTATATGTTCTGTATCACATATATATCTCTCCATACTGCTGTATGTTATAGTACCTATAGACTACAACATATATCAGGTCAGTTTTCTGTATAGGGTGTAAGGTTAGCTATCAGATTTATAGATGTAACATCCTATGTATGTTATGTATTAGATTATATAATCTCTCTCTCTCTCTCTCTCTCTCTCTCTCTCTCTCTCTCTCTCTCTCTCTCTCTCTCTCTCTCTCTCTCTCTCTCTCTCTCACACACACACACACACACACACACACACACACACACACACAGCTCCATTCTGATGTATATTGCATTACCTATCTAACACAGTATATTTCAGGTCTGTTTTGTGTGTAGGGTTGCATGGTTTAGCTATTATGACCCACAACTGTAATATTGCATTAGATAACCAGTCATTTCATTTCAAGTGGTTGCAAAGAAATTTTTGTCCAATGTAGTTAAATTTGTACTTTTGACTCAAAACCAAACCAACTATTTTTTTTTTTTTTTGCGGTACTGGGGATTGAACTCAGGGGCATTCTACCTTCGAGCTACACCCCCAACCCTATTTTTTATTCTTTATTTTGAAACCGAGTCTCACTAAGTTGCGGAGTGCCTCACTAGGTAGCTGAGGCTGGCCGCGAACCCGGATCCTCCGGTCTCAGCCTCCCTAATGCTGGGATTACAAGCGTGCGCCACCACGCCCGGCTCCAAACCAACTATTTTTGTGTGGCCTGATTTCTTTACAATGTATCACATGTCTCATCCACCCTTTAAGGACACTTTTCTTACATGAGCTATGTTTCACCTCAGAGGAGAAATCCTCTTTGCATGGATCAGGTTCTAATATTTCACAAAAAGTCACAACAGTTCTTTTTCCATGGAAGTTTTCTGATGGTGCTATGGCTCTGAAAATCCTCTGTAGGTCATCAGGATTCACTATCAACACTGTTACAATGAATACTCATGCTTATGCTCAACAGATCACCTCTGACATGTGCATTATTGGGAAGAGAAAGAGTATGATAATTGAAAAATTTGATGCTATTTTGAATGCAGTTGTTTTGGTAATTTGATTTCCCACTTGTTCCTAGCTAGTACATAAATTTATAGTTGAGGTTTGCTCATTCACCTAGTTTCCTGTTACTTTGCTAAATTCATAAATTGATTTTATTATCTTTGTGAATTCCATAGTTTTCTCTAAATAATACACCCACTCATCTATGAACTATGTAAATTTCATTTTATTTTTAATATAAGTTTATCTATGTTAAATTTAGTTTAATTATCACACAAATTATTTTATTTTTATTTTATTATACAGAAGTTATACATCAATAAAATGAAATTATCATGAAAATCTAAGAAAAGATAAAAGAACCTTTGAAAAAATTAAAATAAATCTAATTTTCCAATGGTATTTGATTTCATTTAAGTTAAACTTTGTAAGAATAGAAGCCTGCCAATTTGCACAAAACAATGTAAGGATGTACAAATTTAGAAGAGAATATGGTACCTATTTGATATTTTTCTGTTTGTTCTTTTTTGTTAATTAAAAATCTTTTAAAATGATGTATGTACATTCCTGCACACAATTGATTATACAAACAACATGTATGAATATAATACTCTGACATAAATATATGCTTACATATAGAAAGCCATTTATTTTGACAGGATATAAATAGCAAACAGGTAGATGAGTTGCTAGAAAGATTATTGTATAGATTTTTATAAATATTTTAAATCTTAATACTAACATTAACAGGTTTGAAGTATTTTCTTTGCTAAGAATATACAAAAGAAGAAGAAGAAGGAGGAGGAGGAGGAGGAGGAGGAGGAGGAGGAGGAGAAGAAGAAGAAGAAGAAGAAGAAGAAGAAGAAGAAGAAGAAGAAGAAGAAGAAGGAGGAGGAGGAGGAGGAGGAGGAGGAGGAGGAGGAGGAGGAGAAGAAGAAGAAGAAGAAGAAGAAGAAGAAGAAGAAGAAGAAGAAGAAGAAGAAGGCTATTCTTAAAAAAATAAGAAGTAGTTAGATGTGGTGGCACAACCTGCTATTTCAGTACCTGGGAGCTGATACAAGAGAATCACAGGTTTGATACCAGCCTCAGCAACTTAGCTAAAGCCTGTTTCAAAGTAAGGAATAAAAAGGATAAAAGGCTGGAGTTGTAAATCAGTGACAGAATACCCCTGGGTTCAATCCCCAGTACCACATGCAATTGTTTTCCCAATATTTCACAATCCTCTCATATTGTCTGTTCCTGTCCCATGGTGCATCTGAGAGGAAAAGAATGATGCAGACCCAGAGAAGACTGAAAGGAGGCAGCCAGGGGACCTCAATCTTATGTGAAGCCCCCACTGGACACCGGTCCACAGCTTTTATTCATTCTAAAGGGGAGAGGTTGAGGTATTGACACTGCTGTATACATGCAGAGTCTGGGGAGTAATGCTTAACTAGTAAAGGTGCAGGAGGAGCTAGGGATAAATCCTAACTGGGCAGACCACAGAACAATTGTGGAGTCCTTGAGATAATGCTTAACAATAAAACTGCTGAGGATGTACAGAAGGTCCTTGAGACAATGTTTGACTTGCCAGAGCTGACAAGAAACAGAGGAACTTTTACCTTAGAAGAACAGGCTGTTTTCAGCAAGTCTATCAGTCGAATCATGGCTTCCCATAACCCTTAGACCTTTCCAAGGCAAGTGTTAATGCATTTCTGGAAATAACATTCTTCACATCATATCTTAACTTAAGGTAGAGGAACACATTATGCCTTAATGATAAAATCCTCTCGTGGGATGGAAAGTAAAAAACTCACCTGTGTAGTAACCCCCTTAATATTGCAGGTAAAGGTAACTAAGTAGCAGCCCTGTTGATCTTTGTTGGAGATACTAAGAATAAATAGTCTTTAAATTCCTTAAGTGTTGTGACTGCTTAGGATGTGTGTGTGTGTGTGTGTGTGTATGTGTGTGTGTGTGTGTGTGTGTGTGTGTGTGCTTAGTTGATGACTATAGAAATTCAAGTGTATTATACTGATAAACCAATTTCCTTTAGATCTGAATGACATAGAAATTTTAAAGAAAATTTTTTTCTAAAAACTTTTCCTTCCTTTACACTTTACTGTATTCCTTTCCTGACTCTTTTCTCTCATTCCCTCTTTGCTTAAGTAGGTATTCACTCTATCTGCCAAACAGAAAGCACATGCTCTTGAATGCACATGCACACACAGAAGACAGTGATTTTTTTCTGGCCATATATAACTCCATAAAATATATTATTAATTCTCTATACAGTCTTTTATGCTCATTCATCTATCCAATCTATTTATTAAAGGCTATGATAGGCACTTATTAATGCCGTTCTTCAAAGTGGTGTGGATTTGGCAGTAGAAAAAAGTTTCAGGCCCAATCTTTTTCCATCCAATAGACATGAAAAGGATCAAAAACAAATAAAAATATAAATGTCAGGTATTCATAAGTAATATGAAGGCAAGCGAAGCAAGGTAAAGGATAGAAAGCAGTTTGGTGATATTTTACATGAGGTCAGAGAAAGCCTTTCCAGGAAGGTTAAATATCAAAAGAGTTGATTGAAATGAGAAAGTGGGTCATGTAGCCTTTAGGAAGCAAATATATTTTAGTCAGAAGGAGTAACAAATATAATGGCGCTAAGCATGCCTATATCTGTTGTAGTTGAAGAAAATTAAGAAGCAAATTTGTCTGAAGAAAAGAAACTTCAGAAGAGATAAGGAGTTTTGACAAGCAATGAAATGGGTGGACATTCAGGGATGCAGGGTTTTAAATGATCTCTGGCCATGTAAAGCCCAAAGTGCAGAGGATTTGAACAGAAGGGAAACAACATAGGCACTATAATGCAAATGGTAAAGGAATTCTGGTATAATTGCATGTAGGAATATGCTGGAAATGGTAAGGGTAAAACATATCTACGAATATAAACACAGCAGGATATACATACCGCTTTATGCATATTTACAAAGTGAACCCATCCCCAGAGTACCCAGAACCCACAACAGAAAAAATAAAGCAATGGTCTCTCCTAGAAGGATGATAGAAACCACCTTCACAAAAAAGTGACTATAATCGGACTTCTGACACCATAGCTACATCTTGTATGTTTTTGTTTTGCTAAATATTTCCCCTCTATGAATCATCAATTTTATTAGATGTTGTGTAACTTAATTATTCTTACAATGTAGTGATATCTCATTATATACTTCTGATAGAAAGTCAAGTTCTTTAAGTTTAAATATAAGTTGCTATTATAAAAGTTATGGAATTCGGATACACATTTTGTGGTGACACTTTTCTAAGTTACCAAATTGCACTCCACTAACAATGTCTGAAAAACTGTGGTTGTTTCACTTCCTCACTAAGAGTACATACTCTTTTTTATTTTTAGCAATTGTGGGTCTACACAGTAGTACAATATTATAATTTAATTGACCCTTAATTAAACATCTAATATCTAATACAATTGTCACCTTTTAATTTCTTACAGGCTATTAGAGCATTATTCAGTGAGTAGTCACTCAAGCATCTTACCTACTTTTATAGTGGGTTGTCCTAATTTTTCTTACTAATTTATAGAAATTTAAAAACATATTTATGAAATATGCATGACAGCCTGGATGTTTGTGTACACACAACATTTTTATGTTAAAATGGTATCTGCCCTTGTAATCCCAGCATTTGGGAGGCTGAGACCGGAGGATCTGGGTTTGCGGCCAGCCTCAGCTACCTAGTGAGGCACCCTGCAACTTAGTGAGACTCGGTTTCAAAATAAAGAATAAAAAATAAGGCTGGGTGTGTAGCTCAGAGGTAGAATGCCCCTGAGTTCAATCCCCAGTACTGCAAAAACAAATAATAAAATAAAATAAAATAAAATGGTATCTGCCATGGTGACAGCATTGGTGTGGACTTTGGGAGGTGATTAGCAAAGCGGGGGGAGCACTTGTGAGTGAGATTATTGTCATTTAAAAAAAGACCCTAGCCAGGTATAGTGGTACAGTCTTATGAGCCTAGTCCTGGGGAGGCTGAGACAGTAGGATCACAGGTTCAAGTCTGGCTTCAGCAACTTAGTGATACCCTGTTTCAAAACCAAACAAAAAGGCTAGGTAGAATGACCCTGAGTTCAGTCCCCAGTACCACAAAAATAATAAATGAATAAATAAATAGATAAAATAAATAAGAGAGACCTTAGAGAGCTCATTTGCTCTGTCTACCACGTGAGAACAGATTTCTTTTTTATATACTTGTATTAGTGCACTATTGTCTTTCAGTCTTACATCACAATGCTGTCATAGTGAGAGTGGCACGCATGCACACAGCGCTGAGTCGGTTTTGCCTCATCCACTCCCTTTGCCCCCCCTTTCCCCATATATGATACTGAGATTGGCATTGGCATTCTCACATGCATATGGAGGGGCAGCCCATGTCATGTGGCATTTGGCACTCACAGGCTCTGACCTTTTTTGGTCAAATATGACCCCTCCGCCCTAGGAAAACCGGTGAGTCAAGAAATGGCCGCAGTAGCCTTAATGTTTTACCGCCTACCTCCCCTCCCCCCAGCAACCAGTGACTGTATCTGCTCCCATTGGCTCCTGCCCTAGCTTTACCTCCTTATCTAGCATTCCTATATAAATTATTGCTTGTTGGAATAAAGCTGAGATCCTGCAGAGCCTGATCCCTGACTAGACTCCCTGCTGGGCATGATTCTGGGGGTTTATCTCGACTCCCTGGGGTGGTGGGCCCAGCTGTCAACACTCTCCTTCTCACTAGGCCCCAGCAGCGGAAGGCGGCTGGTCCGCTTGGTCTACCCCGCAACATACATACATAATGGAAAAGAGGGATTTTTATGAATCAGAAAGTGAGCATTCACCAGATACTAAATATGTTGTCTTTGTCATCTTGGAATTTCCATTTTCCAAAATTATACAAAATACATTTCTGATGCTTTATATCCTCTAGTCTATGTTAATCTGTAGTAGTAACTGAAACTGATGAAGACAATATACTCTCACCAAGTATATTCCCTTTTTGAGCTTTAGTTTAATGGTTACTTTGATTAATGGCTAGTCTTGATTCCCCTCCCCCCCAGGTACTAGGGATTGAACCCAGGGGCATTCTACCTGCGAACTACCCTCCCAAGCCCTATTTTTTATTCTTTATTTTGAAACAGGGTCTCACTAAGTTGCGAGGGCCTCACTAAGTAGCTGAGGCTGTCTGTGAACCCGGATCCTTGTACTGGGATTTACAAGCTTGCACCACCATGCCAGGCGATAGTTTTGATTTTAATGATGCCCATATTATCAGTTATTTCCTTTATGGCTAAGGCTTTTGGGACTCCTTTAGAAAATATCAGAATGTCATTCTCCTATGTTTTCTTCTAAAGGCGATGTGCTTTTATTTTCATATTCGAAAGTTTTTTGAAGCAGAAGTCAAGATTCATTCTTTTCCATAAGGATATCTGATTGATATAACGTTATTCAATGAAAGATCATCTTTCATCTAGTGCATCACGTAAATAATAAATTAGATAATAGTTAGGTGAAGATATATGTTAGGTCTGTTCCTGAGTATTCTGTTCTCCCTCCCTTTCATCTGTTTCTTTCCTCATGCCAGTTCTATGCCGTTTTAATTCATATAAATTTGTAATCAGTCTTGAAATAAAGTGATTTATATCTTTGCCTTTTTAAAAAGATTTTCTTGACTATACATTTTTATATGCCTTTTAAGAAATAAATTTGATTTCTGGATCTTTTGGTAATCTGATTGAAAATAGTTTTCAAAATCATTTAATAAATTTTTCATCTGAGTATTTTCCATTGAATAAAAATAATGGTAGCCTTAATAAAAAAAATTTAATACTCAATATTGTGACAAATATTATAAAAATAACAGACTTAAAATTAGTTATTAAATATGACTATTAGCAAAGATCTTCATATTTTCTTTATATTTTATTTCTTTTCTTATTTATGTCTTTTTAAATTCATGTTGAGATTATAAATACTGCATTAAATTTCTTGGAAGTACAATTCAAGATAAATAATGCTATGTTTAATGGACTATAACATACAAGATTTTCTATAAATCATTTGCAGTATTAAATCAGCCCAGATTTTGACTTTAAGATTCATCAAATTTTACCCCACAAATTCTTAAAACACTATCAAATAATTGACATTTAGCCACTTATTAAACTAAATAAACTTTTTCTTAAACTCTAAGTTCATAGTTTTCTTTCTTTGGAAGATCAACAAAAGACTAATCACTAAATAGCAACAGGCCTTATATTTATTTACAGTTATATAGTTGCTGTAGTCAAAATATATGGAGTCTTTCTGGTTTATCTTGCAAATTGATTCAGTTCTATCAGCATAATGCATATGGAATGTGGCTGCTTCTTCTTACCTTCTCTTTACCATTCATTTCCACACTTCTCTATTCTGGCAAGATACTTCCTTAATGATCTTTGCTATGGTGAGATATGGAATGTGCCCTGAAGGGCTCATGTTGATATAATTAATTCATGAGGACTGTATTCTCATCACTAGACATGTCCATTGAAAAGATTCACTGGGTGTTAACTTAGGCAAGTAGAGTGTGGCTGGGAAGGTAGGTCTCTAAGAGTATGGCCTTCAGTACTGTGATTTGATCTTTGAATTCCCTTGCTCAGGATAAAATTGTCTGAACAGTTTTGCTCAGAGTTCTATCCATATACTATCCAGTATACTCTCCATTTAGTGTGTGTGTGTGTGTGTGTGTGTGTGTGTGTGTGTGTGTGTATGTGTGTGTTATTGGACATTGAATCTAGTAACAATACGTATCTACCTCCAAGCAAGCCCAGCCATTTTTATATTTTATTTGGAAACAGCATTTTGCTAGGTTGCTCAGACTGTCCTGAAACCATGGAAATTCAACCTCTGAGCTACATCCCCAACCTTTTAATGTTTTTTTAAAAATTTGAAACAGGGTCTTGCTAAGTTGCTGAGGCAAGCCTCAAACCTGTAATTCTAAGCCTCCCAGGTACTGGGCTATAGTCATGAGCCACCACACCCAGCTCCTAGAGATTTCGAGTATTTATAAGACATTACCCATTTGATAGGTGGTAACTCTAGTGGAAGAGACTGACAAATAAACTGATGGTTATCATATAACAAATACTGAGATATAGAATGGCACATGGTTACAGATGAACACATTAAGTGAGATATGTCCTGTAAGAATTGTAGGTCAACATGGCTTCTTAGGGAAGATGATGCCTACATTGATTATTAAAAAAACTTTTCAAACTCATTTCATCATTGTACTATTGCTTTCCAAATTCTCAATGTTTAGCCACCATGTACATGTGAGGCTTGAAATTCTATTTTCTAAGTAGTTGCTAGAATATTAGATTGTATCAGACAAGGATTGGCAGTAAAACTGCAAAACTTCCCTTGAATCAATAATAAATTATAAGTTGCTAATCACTGTGTTTAAGTTCCTGACCAGAAAATACCCACACAATAATAACGTTTTCTAAACCATGTTCAGTGCTGTCAAAAAAACAACAACAACAAAAAACAAACAAACAAACAAAAAACCAAAAAAGTATCATTTGAAAGGAAAGGAACTCTTTCTTGGAATCAAGAAGAATTATATCACTCTTTCTTACTATTGACAAAGCCTCTCACGTTGTCATAGAAAGAAATTTGTTTGACAAGCATATATCTTACTTGTGAATTCCTTTTAAAAGCAAACACGTTTTCTAAGATATATTCAATGAGTTTTTGTAAGGCTTATTAAGTTATCTTCCAAAACTGAGATATTTAAATATACCTAAAATATTAAGAATATGTTCATAAGTCACATGCTTTTGGCTTCAGTCATATTTTCAGCTGAATAAAACTGTCAAGATAATAATATAAATGAAAGAAAACAAATTCAGAATAAAGATTCAAGGACATATTTCAATGCAGACAACTGTAAGCTTCAAGTTTGGCATAAACAGTAATCACTCTGATTGAAGATAATAAAAGGAGTCAAAGAGTTTTGAATAAATTCTATAAATTCTTCAGAAGAGTAATGCAGTACTGAAATAAAAAAGGAAGAGGGTATGTAAAACTTAAATACAATTTCTTCACTAAGAAAATTATGGGAATAATCGTGTATAAATGGTTTTGAAAATCTACCTAATTAGTTAAATTACTTAACATAGCTAGAATAGATTTCAGATATTTTAGTCCAAAATATATGCTTTCATAAACAAAACTAATATTGAGATATTATACAACATATTTGTATTTCATGTTGACACTGAGAGAATTGCTGCCTATTTTCTTATCCTTTTTGTCTAATAAAATTTAATCCATTTGGAAGTGAACATCCTCATGATTCTATTGTTGCCCCTCAGTCCCATCTCTAGACATTGCTGCATTATCTTTAACACATGAGCTTTTGAAAAAAGTTCCAGATCCAAAACCACAACAACCAGGTTCATACAAAGTATGATGCTTAAATATAATTTTTTCAATAACTGAAAGAAATGTTAAACCCTATACTGGGATTTTGATTATAATATTAGTGGGATTATCTAATATATTTACTCTTGAAATTTATTTGTGCATATATTCATTGCCTATCTAAAAGCATGGGAGATATTTCTATCTTCTAAGTTCTTCTTTGATTTCTTTTTTCATTGTTCTATAATTTTCCTTGTAGAAGTCTTTTTATCTCTTTGGTTAGGTTTATTCTTAAGTATTTTATTTTTGGGTAGATGTGGTGGAAGTGGTTTCTGCATTTCTTTTTCAGTGAATTTATGGTTGCATATAGGAACACTTCTGATTTTTTAAGACTGAGTTTGTATCCAGACACTTTGCTGAATTTGTTGATCATTTCTATAAGCTTTTTGGTTGAGTTTGTTGAGACTTCTTAGTATCATGCCATCTGCAAATAGGGACAGTTTTAGTTCTTCCCTTTCTATTTGTACACCTTTGATTTCCTTCTCTTGCCTATTGCTCTGGCTAGAGTCTCAGTACTACATTAAGAAGAAGTGGTGATAATGAACATCCTTGTCTTGTTCCTATTTTGATTCAATTTGAATCAATGATGTTGATTCTCTGCAGTGTTTTTAGCATAAATGGGTGTTGGATTTGTATCAATGCCTTTTCTGCATCTGTTAAAATTATCATGTAATTTTTGTCTTTGGTTCTGTTTACGTGGTGAATTATATGGATTGTTTTTTGTATGTTGAACCAGACTTGCATCCATGGGATGAACCCAACTTGGTCATGGTGTATAATTTTCTTGATGTGGTTTTGAATGCATGCTGCTAGCATTTTGCTTAGTAGTTTTGCATCTAAGTTCATAAATGGTATAGGACTATAATTTAATTTTCTTGAGCTGTCTTTATTTGGCTTTGGTATTAATGTGATGTTGGCCTCATAGAATCTAT
>PVLC010028583.1:0-20909 GCA_004027655.1 Graphiurus murinus
GGAGGCAGCAGGATGCACAGGGAGAGCACATGGGCTGTGCTCCTCACACCACAGAGGCCTGAAGCGAGAGAGAGAGAGGGAGGGAGGGAGGGAGGGAGAGAGAGAGAGAGAGAGAGAGAGAGAGAGAGAGCACGCAGGGCAAGGAGGAACCCTTTACGGAATCCCAAAGGCTACTCCCCCAGGAACCCACCTCCAGCCACACCCTGCCGGCCTACTGGGTACCACCTAGGTAAATCCATTATGGTGGATTTATCCATGTTAGGGATTCCAGCCCTCATCTCAGCAACATCAACTGTGAATATTAATAAATGAACTCTTTAGGAGACATTTTATATCTAGCTCTAACAGGATCCTATAACAAATAGTCCTGATTATAAATATGCTCTTTTTCCTATTCAGTTGAACTCCGTCACCTACAACTTCTATCCATTGGCTATCATTTTCAATCTTGAGGACTGCAAGGACTAGTTGCCCTCACATTTCAAAAAGTGATTTGCATGATTTTCAAATCTTCCTTCCTGGCAAAATATCCTGGTTAACTTGTGACTCTCACTAAAAGACTAGTTCCTCAAAATGCTCTTTAAATGTGTAGATAGGACTAAAGTCTTTCGGGGGGATGCAATCTGAATTTCACAGAATAAAATAAAGCTCCTGGTACTTTTAATCTGTTTGTATTATTTACTAAAATTTGATACAAAGTTTACATTTTAATTGTATTTATTATTTCTGTGGTTTGTGAAAATCTCCAGAATTAGAGCTTGAACTGGTGACCAACTAGAACTTGCCAGACCTTTATTAGCACATGCAAAACTTAAAGTCCTAACTTTACCTTTCGTGTTAGTTTTACTGAAGTTATCCTATCCATCAAAATGATTTTGAAACTTGGTTCTGTTCACTTTCATATTAACTATGCATGATAGCATTATTTGGTACATGAATTTAATAAAAATACCTTCTAATCATATGTAATCTGTAATGGTTTGGATTTAGAATGTCCCCCTATCCCTCACAGAAACAAGGCAGCAATGTTGAAGCAGGGCTTGGTTGCTAAGGAGGGATCCTTGGGATGTAGCCTTGGGGACTATATAAGGTTCTTCCTTTTCCTTCTCTCTCTCTGCTTTCAGCCTCCATGAGATGAGAGCAGAGCCTTGCTTTCTCCCATTCTCTGCTTCTCTGAGCTCCACAAACCTGGTCTGGCATGGACTAACCTCTGAAATCTCCAAAAATTATGAGCAACTAAATCTACCTTTTTCTAAGTTGTGTGGTCAGTTGTTTTGGATGGCAGTAATGAAAGAGCTGATGGAGACATCCTAATTCCATTAACTAAGCATTTTCAAACACTATATATGCTAAACACTGAAGGGATGAAAATTAAGTAAGTGGTAGAGGCCAAATAGTTTTGACTCACCAGAAATGTGCAGACATATGAAATGCTCTAGGACAAATAATTGTTTACACAGGTAACCACAACCTAATGTGCTACATGTATACCCTAAAGGAGCCTGAACAAGGTCTATGGGAGTGTAGAAAAAGGAGAACTTCATTATGTTTTGGGGTCAGGGAAGGTTCTGTGGAAAAGGTGACCTATGGAAATTAAAAGTCATTGAATACTGAGTAGCATTTCCTCACCATAAAAGTGATATTACTGTCCACAGGAACACTGTGGTAGAACCTCAGTGGTGGATAAATTCAGAGAATTTGGGGAGGATGCAAAGAGATACAAGGTAGCTTAGATACAGGGCAAAGCAGGAGAAGAGAGTAATATGCATAGAATCACATTGGTGAGGTCTTGAATGCATGCCAAGGAGTTTTGAATTATTCTAAACAAATAACTAGACTTTATGGCAGGGAACTGATATGGTTAGATTTGAGTTTTAGAAAAACTATTAGCTATGTATGGCATATACTGGAGAAGATAGGAAGGGAAATGAGTATAAAGTCTACAGCAATTATTTTATTTTATTGGGATGCTAGAGATTGAATCCATGGGAATTCTACTTCTGAGCTACACCCCCAGCCCCTTTTATTTTTATTTTTTGAAACAAGGTCTCACTAGGTTGCTGCAAGTCTTGCTAAACAAGTCTCTTGGGAGAGCAACTGCATTAGTGGGGTCTTGGCAGAAAGCAGTTTGTACACTCCAGTAGAATATCTGAGAAGAGTTTAATGAAGGACTTCTCACAAAAATGAGGGCAAGATAAGGAATCTTGCAGAGGACAGAGCTGTTTGCTGGAGATATCGCCATGCCCAGGTCTGAGGAGGCAAGACAAGGAACTTGATCCAGTACCAGCCCCAGCATCACCTCCCGAGGAATGCAGTCAGCGGAAGTTCATCCAAAGGCAGAGAGACAGGGAAATAGACGCCCCAAGCCCACCCTTATCTTGTTGTCTATCAACCAGAAGCCAGAGGGCAAGGGGGTCCATTGGCTGAGCCAGTCAAGGTCAGTGTCCCAGGGTTCAACCGGACGTGAGGGAAGGTGGGAGGCAGTGGCTGTGGAGGGGAACAGCTCCATCATGACCAGGCTGTGACTGTTCACTGCATAGGAATTGTTGGCAAGAAACGCTGTTCATGTAATGGTGTCACATGCTGAGAGTCCTCCCAACTGTACTGAGTCCCCTCTCCAACAGGGCTTGGATACAGAATTTATTGGAATCAGTATAATAATAAGCCTGTGGCCCATAATGTCCTAAAAAGACAAATTTGTGAAAACGAAGCAAAACATTTAATCTGACCAAATGTAATCTTAGACAGTGTATCTACACTCTGATTTTCTAACCATGACTTCATATATGCACCTTGTATAATTTTAGTTTAATCATTTTAAGAAGGGGCAGGAATAGCAACCTGTCAGTTTAAACAATTTGTGTCTTTTCATCAGTGATGGGAAGAGACACAGACAAACTGACTGGTACAATCGCGTCAGATACACAAGAGAGGGAGCCTAGTGCTGAGCATGGTTATGCACACCTTCATCCCTGTACTTTGGGAGGCGGAGACAGGGTAATTGTAGGTTTGAGGCCAGTTTCAACAATCTAGCAAGACCTACAGTAACTTAGCAAGACCCTGTTTCTAAATAAAATAGGACTGGGAGTGTAGCTAATAGCTAGAATGCTAGAATGCCCCTGGGTTCCATCCCTAGTACTACATACACATGAGAGGGAGGGAGGGAGGGAGGGAGGGAGAGAGAGAGAGAGAGAACGAACGAGAACACACTAGAGAGAGCCTATAGAATTAGTGTTCAAATAATATAAATTGATCAAGGGCATTTGTCTTTCAGGCTGCTGTTCCATTCAGTATTTCAGCCTTTTTGGAAACCACTAAATTTAACTAATGTAACACACAGCTTTGAATCCTATAGAAATTGCTCATTCTCTCATTTCTACTGTAATTTTAACATTTCCTATCAAACTGCCAACAAAAGCGCTGGTGTGGTATGTGTTGTTAATGTCGTTTTGGCTTGTTGGTGTCTCTATTAGTTTCCCTACTGTAGGACATTTGCAAGAGAAAGATAATTTCCTGGTCACTTCAGGTTGTTGGGTTGTCTGGTTTTTTTTTTTTTTTTTTTTTTTTTTGGTACTGGGTATTGAACCCAGGAACATTCTACCTCCAAGCTACACCCAGCTCTATTTTTATTATTCTTTATTTTGAAACAGGGTTTCACTAAGTTGCTGAGGCTGGCCGTGAACCTGCGATCCTCCTGTCTCAGCCTCCCGAGTACTGGGACTACAAGTGTGCACCACTACGACCAGCCTCAGGTTGCTGTTTAACAAATGATTAGTGCATGGATGTTTGAATGAATAAATGAATGAGCAGATGAAAGGGTGGAGGAAGTGATGGAGTTGTGGAAAAAGTGGTAGAAGAGGACATGGCCTTGGTTGCTCTGTGTATCCTTGGAACAAATTTCTTCTTCCATTTATAATAATGCTGTACGCTTTTGTCTGCCATTCACCTCTTTTCATAGCTACACTGTGGCAAATGAGGTTTTCTTAGAGCCCATAAAACAGTTGAAATCTGCAATCTCATTAGGCATTCAACTTCCACCATAAAACCTAATGACTAAGCAGATCAACTTAGAGATGATTTTGTAAGAATAAAGCTCACAGATATACGCATCGTAATTGCAAGACTACTGTACAGCTTCAGCAATTCAGACAAGGCAGCTGCTCTAAAAAGAAACAAGTGTGCCTTCCCGACAGCCTCTATCAGCTAAATTGTGTTCACAATTCTTTTTCAATGCATACTTGATTTTGATTGGGATATTCTGAGTATACCATGTGGTAAAATCACATGGTCCCATAGCAATCTATCTTTCAAAAAAAGCACTGTGCTTGCAAATTAGTCCAATTATATGTCCCTCTTTCTGGCCCACAGATCTATCTCCATTTCACAGATGGAGAAATTAAGTCAAAGTAAATATAAGTAACATGACAAGTTGGGACTATAACTAGGATTACATTTGATAAAAGTAGTTGAATACTGCCATTTATATTTTTATATCTGATAAAAGTGCTTGTGGATATATTACATGGAGAGTAATCCCGTGAAGTGCTGGTTCAATTATAAATAGGTGCAATTTTTCTGAAAAATCACTTCATGATATATGTTGAGATCAATAAAAGTGTTCCTATGCATTGATAGTGTAGATCTCAGAATCCCTACTGAGGTAAGAACAGGGTGTGCGTTCAAGATTCTTGAACAAAGACAGTGTCAATAATTACTTTGTATTGTGTCAGACCTATAGTAAGTGTTTCAGAGCATCTCATTTTGTCTCTGCCACTCCCATGTGAGACTGGTCTTGGAACCTGTGATCCTTCTATTTTAACTTCCTAAGTACTGGGATTACAGGCATGTACCACCATGACCAGCTTAAGTTCTGCTTTTTTAAATTCCACACCTATCAGTCAGGTGTGGTGGCACAAGCCTCTAATTTCAGTATTAGGCTAAAACAGAAGGATCATAGGTTCAAGACCAGCCTCAGCATCTTAGCAATACTCTTAGAAACATAGTGAGACCCTGTTTCAAAATAAAAATAAAAAGGACTAGGGGCATAGCTCAAAGGTGGAATGCCCCTGTGTTCAATTTTTTTTCAAAAAAAAAAAAAAATCCACATGTAAATGAGCTCCTGCATTCTTTGTCTTTGTCTTTCTGTGCTTGTCTTATGACACTTAGTATAATGTCCTCCAGAGTCGTCCATGTTGTGCAATTGGAAGAGTTTCTCTCCCTCGTAAGGCTGACTAGTATTCCATTACTTATACGTAACACTTACGTTGATGGGTATTCATTCATCTGCTGACGGACACTGGGTTTCCATGTTTTATACATTACTACTGTGCTATACTGCTACAAAGTGAACACAAGAGTTCAGATATCTCTTTGGCATACTGATTTCAATTTCTTTGAATATATATTCCTGCGAGTGTGTGTGTGTGTGTGTGTGTGTGTGTGCGCGCGCGCGCGCGTGCTCATGCAGGGCTATCGTGGTAATCTCACTAGAACTGTGAGGGGCACTTTGAGGACCTCCTTTCCATCACTTTTGTCTGGGTCCAGATGCAAAAAAGGTGGTGCATTGATAAAGGGAATATTTGTGATGCAATACTAATGCTAATGATTATTATAACAAATTGTAGATAAAATGTCAGGAAGCAAAACTAAATATCCAGAAGGAACCATATAAAATTTAAAGTTTAAGCTGGGTATGATGGCACATACTTGTAATCCCAGTACTTGGGAGGCTGAAACAGGAGGATCACAGGTTTATGGTCAGACTTGGCAATTTAGTGAGGCCCTCTGCAACTTACTGAGATCCTGATTCAAAATAAAAAAATAACAAATAGTTCTAGGTGTAGCTCATAGTTACAATGCCCCTGAGCTCCATCTCCAGTACCACAAAAATATGTAAAGATTAATAGCAATTTCTGTTAGATGTGATATTGTACTGATGATGCAGACATGACTCTTGTCTTATTTCATATTGTTCTACAATAAACATGTATATATTTATAACCAGTAAAATAATTTCTCAATTTTTTGTTCATGCATAATCACTCATTTATTTGACATTTTAGTCCTTCCAACTGTGAACTCACAAACAGAGCTATGAAGACATAATATTAAGAAAAATAAGGCAGAAGGAAAGGCAGTGGGTTAGTGGTTGCATCGGGGAGAATCAAAGCCTGGATGTATGCAGTCATATGACACGATTTGTTTATTCATTTATCTGCTAATGGACATTGAGTTGTTTTCAGTTTGGGACTATTATGAATGAATAATTACATCTAAATATTTGTGCAGATAAATGTTTTTATTTCTCTAGAGTAAGTACCTAAGAGTGGAATGTCTAGACAGCACTGTATAACTTTGTGTTTAATTTTTAACAACTACCAAAGTCTTCTAAAGTGGTTGTCTCAATTTGAATCCCAATAGCAAAGTATCCAGTATGGAAGTGTTCCCTTGTTTCCTGGCTCTTCTCACCAAGACTTGCAGTCTTTACTCCTCTTAACTTTAGGCGTTCTGCTCAGTGGGGAATGGTGTCTTATGGCAGTTTTAATTTGCATTTTTCTAATGACTAATACTGAGCACACCATCATGTCATTATTTGCCATCTGTATCTCTTTACTGGTGAAGTGTCTGTTCACCTCTTCTGACTATTTCTCCTACCATTACTGAGTAGCGCATTTTTATATATCGGAAATAGAGTTCTTTGTTGAATATGTGTTGGAAATATCATCTCCTAACTTATGGATTACCTTTTCATTTTTTGATAGTGCTTTGGAGAAAAAGTGGTTTTTAAACTTTTGGTATAAATTATTGACTTTTTCAGAGTTTATATTTCTTATGTCCTCTCAGAAATATTTGCCAAACCTAAGATCATTAAGGCTTTGTCCTCTGTTTTCTTCTAGGAGTTTTATCTCTTACATTTCTGTTTATGATTGCTTTTGAGTTAATTTTTGTATGTGGTACAAGATCCAAGGTTCTTTACTTTTTGTAATAATTCAATTGTTCCTGCACCATTTGTTGGAAAGGTAACAACTTTTTTCCCATTTAATTTTATTGGCCTCTTTGCCAAAAACCAGTTGGTCACATCTGCATCAGTCTATTTCTGGAGTGTCTTCTGTTCCATTGATCCACTCGTCTACATTTTGCCAGAACCACAATGTATTGATCACAGTAGGTTTTTGCTAAGTCTTGTAATAATGTGGCATCACTCCCTCAACATTATTCTTCTTTTCCAGGGTTTAGTTTATTGTTGAGTGGCATCGTTGCTTGGAGCCTCGCCTCTGATCAGGCAGCATCTGTCGTGGTGGGTGCATGAGGCAGAGTAAAACTGCTTATAACATGTGCCAGGAAGCAAAGAAGGGAAACTGGGTGTGCTGTAGCCCCCACATCCCCCTTGAGGCATGCCCCAATGACCTAAGAACCTCTCAGCAGTGCCACTCTGGGACCAACCAGGGTGTATGGAACCATATGGGATATATGAGCATTTGGGAGACATATATCTGAACCTTCACACTTGCCTGGTTTCTTCTTTCTTAGGAATCACTGCCCTGTACTGCCTGATATCCAATTCTTAAAAGTCATCATTTTATTTATTGTATGTGTGTGTGTTACTGAAGATTGAACCCAGGGACATTCTGCCTCTGAGCTATATTTCTGGCATTAAAAATTTTTTTTTTTGTTTTGAAACAGGTTCTTGCTAAGTGGCTAAAGCCCTCACTAAGTTGCTGAGGCTGGCCTCGAACCTGCAATCCTCCTGTCTCAGCCTCCCAAGTACTGGGATTACAGGCATGCAACATCACACCTGGTTGTTTTATCTGTTTTTGTTGTTTCAGTTGAAAGGGTAACAGTAGCCCATCTGTCTTGGTTAGAAGCAGAAATCCTCTTTGTTCATTCTTTAATATCCATTTGAGCATTACCCCTTCTATGAAAAAAATTCTTTAACAACTGCAGTGGTGGCAAAATAAAATTCCTCGATGATATCCATGCCCCGATGCTCAGAACCTGTGTCAGATCTGTGACACTTTGCCTCAGTCCAGCAAGACTTCTGACCTACATAACACATGTCATGGGAATGAATGGTGGTGAATGAATATTCGGTGAATGAATGAATGAATGAATGAGTCTGGAGAGAACACTGCTTACTGATCATCATCACCATTAAGTTTTGAGGTCCCCTAGGTCCACACCACCACAGTGGGGAGGAATGACGCGGATTCTAACCACCCTTTGTATTCTAGCCTCAGATGCCTTGATTTTCATTGTTTGCAAACCACTTTGAAATAATGCAATGAACTGAAAATGATCACCAGTGATGTCTTAAAATGCAATGTGAATTTTCTTTTAAAAAGCAGGCCTTACAAAAACAAATAAGAATCAGGCCTTTTCTGCTACAAAAGCGTGAACTCTTTCCTTTCAGTTTCCATTGAAAGTTAGTTTTTAAGCGATTTAAAGATGAGGAATTCAGGTATAGTCATGTATCATTTAAAGAAAGGGATACACTCTGAGAAATGCATTGTTAGGTAATTTCATTGCCATGTGAACATCGTGGAGTGTACTTATACAAGCACCAGATTAAATCAAGCACAAGAGAAAAACGAAGCCACCAAGGGATGTGGCAAATAGGAGATGTATGCATGAGACTGCTCCAGTATTCTAACTTTCATTCTTTTTGAAAGATGCTAAGGAGTGGGATAGCTGGGTTATAAGGTGGTCCCATTCCAAGTCTTTTGAGGAACCTACATACTGATCTCCACAGTGGTTGTACAATCCCATCAAGAAAACATAAGGTGCCAATAGTGTGTAAAACACTTCCTATACATGAAGCTCAATTATATAACTATATTTATAATATATCTCGTAGCATAATTCACAGTGATTACTGGTGGGACCCACAGCTTTGCTTGACCCCATTTTTCTCTCCCATTTCTATGTCATTATTTTTGCTCAATACTTTTCATATAAGATGAATGAATCTTTGTTTCCTGGGTACTTCCACAGTACTTGGCTCATTATACTACCTCTAACTATTTTTGGAAGACCTAATTGTATAGTTATATAAAGTGATAGCTCTGCATACTGTGCAGAAATTAAGAAAATATATGCACTACTATGCTGAATAAAAAGTAAATATCATATATGTACTGTTTCTATAAAACGTGAGCATATTTTGACAGAGAACAGGGGCTATTACACAAAAATGAAATGTTTTTGTCACATTAGAAAGATTAATAATGATTGATCGTTATTCCATGAAAAGTCTTTCAATGGTTTTTACACTTTTAAAGTTGAGCCAAATAAGACGGCTCCATAATCCTGGTAAGTCTTTAAGAATGAACCCATCTGTCCCCTGGTAGAGCCATGGGCAAGGAGGTGTGTCAACCCCCCAGTCAGGGCAACATAGCCTGGGCTTACTAGAACTTAGTGCTCAGCCTGATTATCAAAATAGCTTTATTGATCTCCTATTAAAATAATGCAAGTTTATGTATTCAGATACAATGGAGAAACTTAAGTACACGTGGCATTTCATAAATAGAGGAGTCCCGCATTGGATTGGAAAGGGGACATCAAGAGGGCAGACTTATGTCAGGAAGTTCTTCTTGAGCAGAATGCTACAGGAAGAAGCGAAATTAAGGAGGCATGGTGCAGGGTGGAGTAGGGCATTCTCATTTCAAAGAGAGAGATCTGCACACAGGAGGTCTCTTTGACTTAAGGGAGTATGATGCTTGTAAGGACGTGAAAGAAGTCAAGTAACTGGAGTGCAAAGGCTGACAGGAGGACTGCCTAAGAGAGGAAGCCCAGGCAGATGCAGAGCTGGGGTCCACTTTATCAGGATCGCTCGTCAAAGAGCCCTGTGAAGCACTAAGCAGGGGAGTAATGTGATCTGATTTGTTTTGTTTAAGGCTACTTTTGTCGATAAGAACACTGCTTCTCCCAGGTGTCCACGTTCTGGCACATGTATAGTATGATAACATTTCTTCCATGCCCTGGTGAAAGGGGGGGGGACTTGGGAGTATTTGCTTATGAAAAGACACAAAACAAAACAAGTGACACATTCTTTATATAATGTGCGTATAGTAAGTAAAAATGAAATATGAACCACTAGGAGGCAGATGAAAAATGGGATTTGTAAAATATTTATAACATAATGCTGAAGCTCTGTTTGTGAAATGTACATGGATCATTGTCTTTGTTAGAATGGTTGTCTCGTAGTTCATTTGAACATCGATAAAATGCCCTGTCAGACAGAAGTAAACACAAGTCTTTTTGACACAGAGACTGGAGCTTGTCCTGAGCTGCATCCATGTGAGGCGCTCTCCAAGTCCCCAGGCTACACTCTGAGTTGTGCACTGTGATCCTTGCGCACCCGTTGACCCGTGCAAGGCACTGCCCGGGGAACTCCAGATCTAATGATGGCTTGGAGGAAAGCCAAAGGGGTTGTGACGGAAGATGAGTGCATGAAACATTCTTGCAGTACCCAGAGCTGAAAGAGAATGGCAGCATGGGCTAACACCTTAGGAGGATTGAGGCGGAGGGTTTGGATCTACAAATACTTTAAAGATAAGGTTGATCGAACCAATGACAGATGGGATGTACAGGAAGACTTCTAGATGACTGGCTTGCTGAGAGGATGACAGTCTCATTATTTTAGGGAAAGGAGTATTCGGTGGTGGGAGGCATTATTAAATAATTCTTAATCACATTGCATTTTGGGATATCCATCCCTGTGAACACACAGGGCAGACAGTTCTGTTAATTACATGCTACTAACCCTAGATCATTTAACCCCCATTTTTAATTACCATATACCTATAAAATAGATCTTATTTTTAAGAATATTGTTGGTATAATTATAAATTGCAGTGATATTCAAGGTGACACATTTATATATGCACACAACATCTCTTAGTATGATTCCCTCTTCACCCTGCCCCACTATCCCCCTCCCCCTTCCCTGTACATGCCAGTAAGGTTGTAAGTGATACTTTCATATGCACATATAATATTATTTCATCTATTTCCTTCCTTGAGCCTTCTCTTCCCCTCAATCCCTCCCTGAATCCCTTCTGCTGTTCTACTAATCTCACTCCATATTATCACAAAGTTTCTATTGTTTCATTTTCTTTCTAGCTTCCACATATGAGAGAAAACATATGACCCTTGACTTTTTAAGACGGGCTGCTTTCAGTTAGCATGACTTTCTCCATTTCCTTAAAAAATGAAACAATTTTGTTTTTCTTTATGGCTGAGTAAAATTCCATTGTGTGTGTATATCACATTTTCTTTATTCATTCACCTGCCCACAGTTACTTAAATTGGTTCTATAATTTGGCTATTGCGAATTGTACTGCTCTAAACATGGGTATGCATGTATCACTATAGTATTTGAACTTTAATTCTTTTGGAAATATATAGGTGGATCATATGGTGATTCCATTCCTTTCTCCATAGTTGTTGTACTAATTTATAATCCCACCAACAGTTTATAAGTATTCCCTTTTCCCTGCATTCTCATAACATTTGTTATTGTGTATATTCTTGATTATTGACATTCTGAGTCTAGATGGAATCTTGGTATAGTTCTGATTTGCATTTCCCTTAGGCAAGAGAAGAAAATTAAAGTGATACAAATAGGAAAATAAAAATGGAAATTATCTCTGTTAACAGGGGACATTATCCTATACTTAGAATACCCAAAGAAACTCAACCAGGAGACTTCTAGAGATGATACACAAATTCATTGAAGGAGCCAGATACAAAAGCAAATTATAAAAATCAACAGCTTTTCTATATACCAATAACAAATCCTCTGAAAAATAGTTCCATTCACAACATTTCAAAAAGTACTTAGGAATAAATTTAACTAAGGAGGTAAAAGACTTCTTCAATGAAAATTACTGAACTCTGAAGAAGGAAATTGAGGAAGATCTTAGAAAATGGAAAGTCATCCCATGTTCTTGAAGAGGCAGCATGAATATTGTAAACACTTATTATTCTGTTTATAAAACTATTTTCTAATTTAGGAGTTTGAGAACAAGAGTGACCAAGCATGCTGCCATGGGCACAGCTAGGAAATGGTGCATCTTGTCTTAGGGCCTCAGCGACTTGATCCTAACACTCATTCTTCCACACTGCTCTTCTCTCCGGGACCAATCCTAGCCTGGTTCTCATTTGAATTTCAGTCCCACTTCTGTATGTACCAGAATCCACCTGTGATGTGATGTGTGTGTGTGTGTGTGTGTGTGTGTGTGTGTGTGTGTGTGGTTTTCATTTATTTTTACCTCTAAAGATGGACTTTCTGGGTTTCTCCCTACAGGATATTCCTGGTGTTCCCTCAGACTGCCTGGATTTTATTTCTTTACTCTGATCTCCTTGCATCCCATAGATTTATCCTGTTTTTGATCTCCTATTTAAGTTGCATGATTGGTTCATCTTGGACTGAGTTCTAGTAACTAACTACTGGTGTGCTCTAAACCCTCAGCATCAAAACCCACCCTCTTGGCTTCCACAGAACACTGACTCCATCCAGGACACAGAAGCTCTGTGACCAGGGACCTGAGCTGTGGTGACCGAGTCAGCCAGCCTTCTCAGAACCCATAGATCTGTGTGTAGAGATCACAAAGCTCATGCCCCTGTATGCTCATGGAATATCTCCTGGGACTTTTGGTTCAAAGAAAACTAAAAATCTATTTTTGGACTATACATGATATTTGGTTCTAGATTCAACTTCCTATATCACCTCTCCATTCTTTTGGACGACTCGGCTGCATTGGCCATGGTTCCACGGTTATTCTGCTAAAACTTCTCCACTCCTAGCTCCAAGGTGCAAAACTTTCCTGGATACTGTGGTCTGAATATTTATGTCTCCACCACCAAAATATATGTGTTGAAATCTTAATCCCCAAAGTGGTGCACTAGGAGTAGGACATTTGGACAATGATTGACTTGTGAGGGTGGAACCCCCAGAATGGAATTGGTGTCCTCAGGAAGGAAGCCCCAGTGAGCCACCCTATCCCTTCCACAGGGGGGACACCATGAGAGTGTACCCTCTGTGAACCAGGAGGCGGGCCCTGGCTCACCAGCTCCCACATGTGCTGGAGCCTTGATCTGGATTCCTCAGCCTCCTCGTCTACACTGCACCGTCTGTTATTTTGTTACAGCAAACTGAAGAGACGATGACATTGGATTTCATCTTTTGTTGTGGTTCTTGATGTTTTATGTGACCACACCACATTTCTCTTCTTCTCTCTCTTCCCTCTCGGCTCCTCAGTTTCAGTGTTGGGTTCTCATCTTTTCCCTCCTGTGTTCGAGTGTTCACTCTTCAAGGGTTTAATCCCTTCTCCCAAGTTCCAATTCTAATGTTGTGGACCAAATTATGAACTCTGACCCAATATCTTTCATTATAAGGTTCCCTCCAAGCTTTTATCCCCTATGCTCAACTTTCTTCAATTGCACTTGGAGAAATCCTTTCTTATATCAGATATGTATATTGCATATGTGTATGTGTGTGTTACTGGGGATTAAACCCAGGAGCATTCTATCTCTGAGCTACACTCCCAGCCCTTTTTAATGTGTTTTTTTTTGTTTTGTTTTGTTTTTTGGAAATAGGGTCTCACTGGGTTGCTGAGAGTCTTGCCAGATTACTGAGGCTGTCCTCGAACCTGTGATCCTCCTATCTCAACCTCCCAAGTACTGAGATTACAGGCATGCACCACTACACACAGCTCTAGATATGTGTCTTGTATCATAGCTTCTCTTATGTGTCTCTCCTTTCAACCATTTGCAAAACAATGCCACAAGCACCTGCTTCTTTCCCTGCAAGCGCCAGGCCCTGCTCTTGGCTGGCACTCCTTGCTGACCAGCTGTGTGCCTGGAGTTCCGGGCTTCCCTCCCTCATCAGATCTTGGATGAAAGCCCATCTGCAGGTTGTGGCTTCCAGCATCTGAAGCTCCCGCCTAAGAGCCAGGCGATGGGAGTGAATGCCTCTTGGAGGAATTTTGACTCATGGGAAACAGGAGTCTGAAGGAACTGGGCATATTGACGTCCCTTGCTCCTTTCCCCCATAGCCTGAGTGGGAGCGTGGTTTTCCCTCATAGCCTGTGTGGGAAAGCCAAGAGCTGAGTGTGTAAGCCTGATAAGCCCCCTGCTGTGTCTGTTGCTGGCAGCTTGTGAGACCAAGGAAGGGCCGCCCTGCTGAACACGCTCCTCCTCCCTGCCTGCTATGTCTCCATGTCCTCCAAATAGTGTACCAGCACTTCCTCATCACCTCAGGCTCTGTTCTCTAGAGAAACCAGGTGAAGAAGTTAAAGGGGCTCTTCACATTCAATATATACATTTTACGTGCTTTTATTGGTGCATTATGACTGGATATGGTGGCTCATGCTGGTAATCCTAGTACTCTAGAGGCTGAGACAGGAGGATTGCAGGTTCAAAGTCACTCTTAGTAACTTAACAAGACCCTCAGAAACTTAGTAAGACCCTGTTTCAAAAAAACAAATAGCTAGGACTGGGGGTGTAGCTTAGAAGTATAATGCCTCTGTGTTCAATCTTCAGTACCATTGGGGAAAAAAAAGACCTATTAGAAAACTTGAAACACTTTCTGGATTTGAAGTGATTTCAATTATTCAACATTCCAATTCATTCCTCTCTTTCTGGTGCAGTCACAAGCTAGGTTGCTATTCACATCTGTATCTTCACTCACGTTATTTCTTTGGCATGGAGTCCCTTTTCTTCCTCCTCTATAAATCTTACCTGCCATCCAAACCCCAACTTGAAATGATCTCTTTCATGAGGTTCATCATAAGAATGCCAGAACACACTGCAATACACCTTTCCTTGAATTCCTTTAGCATCAATCATCTGTAAAATTTACTTGCTTAATTACATGTTAAGTTATGCAGATTCAAAAATTAGTATTTTGGTTCTATTTTTCAAAGTAGATGACATTTGTTTTTCGGTACTAGGGATTGAACCCAGGGGAATTCTACTTCCTAGCTACACCCCCAGTCCTATTTTTTATTCTTTATTTTGAAACAGGGTCTCACTAAGTTGCAGAGAGCCTCACTAAGTAGCTGAGGCTGACCACGAACCCGGATCCTCTTGTCTCAGCCTCCCAAGTACTGGGATTACAAGCGTGCACCACCACACCTGGCTAGATCACATTTTTTGAACATAAAAACTATGCTGTTCTTTTTATGAGGCTTTAATTATACAAGGCATAGTATAGAGGGTCAAAACATTTCTTTATTGAGTGTTTGATTGAAAATTAATAGTTTGTTTTTATGGTTTGGATCTGAATACCCCTGAAAAGCCCACGTGTTAGGTAATGCAGCAATATTCAGAGGTGAAATTGTTGAACGAGGGTTCTAACCTCACCTGGGTGGTAACTGCAGGCAGGTGGGTCCAGCTACAGGAGGTAGATCACTGGGGTGTTGTCTTGGGGACTATATCTACCCTTGGTCTCTCTCTCTCTCTGCTTCCTGGCTGCATGAGCTGAGCAGCTCTCATCCCCCATGCCCTGTAGCCATGATTGTTCTCCTTCCTCACTGGAGCCAGGTAACCATGGAGCAAGTCTCTGAAGACACGATCTACGTAAGCCTT
The DNA here is from genome assembly GCA_004027655.1 of Graphiurus murinus. Lineage (NCBI taxonomy): Eukaryota > Metazoa > Chordata > Mammalia > Rodentia > Gliridae > Graphiurus > Graphiurus murinus. The sequence continues at coordinate 15,592 of PVLC010028583.1, forward strand.
TCCTCCTCTAAGCTGACCTTGTCACGTATTTTGGTCACAGCAATGAATAGCTAAGTAACACATCCACACATTATTACTAGAAGTACCTTGGTTCATTGAAGGATCAGAAATAGGAATAGCAGCTCAATTTAATGAAAAAGGTATCTATCCCATATCCACAGAACATACTAATGAATGTCACTGTAAGATGATCCAATAATCAAAGACTTAACATGCATACACTGGTGCTGTTATAGAAGCAACTGCATTCTTCCTTCAGTCTGCATGATCCTTCTCGGATAGGTAACACATGGAATTAGGAAAGCAATTGCTATTGCAGCTTTAAACCTCTAGTGCCATTGTAGACCCAGATCGAAAGTTACTGACCAAAGTACTATAATATACCAAGCAAGAAGCATAGGATTGGATAGTGAAAGGGGCCAGTGTGAGTATGGTGTGAACTGAGGTGTGACTAGGGACTAGACAGGTTCAACTGGCGAAGAGTATGAGTTTACATTAAGTTTGTATTTCATCCTATAGTTAGTGGCATAACACCAAAACTTTAAAAATAGAAGCATGGCCACACCTGTGTTTCAGACAGTTAATTTTTATGGCAGTAGGGCTAACAAAAAGATTGGAGGTGGAGGAGCCAGTCGGGAGGTATTTGTTTGTGCTTGGTTCTCAAACTGCTCTGCAAGCGCTGTGAGTTCCTTAGGAATGCTTCATGGGCCACCTCGAAGGAAGTGAGGGTGACTTGGTGGCCTCCAATCCAACTCCAGCCCGATACCATCTACCTACGTCTGTTATAAGTGGGCTTCTATGTGAAATTTTGTTAAATATACTGTAGCTTAATGAAAATGGAAAGTCCCAGTTTGTTTAAACAGAAGACTCTGAGAATTCTTGGATGGATTTCAGAAATATTTTGAGCTGGATTCAGTTTGACTTGAATATTTTGAGCTAGATTCAGTTTGACTTGTTTATCAATAATATCTATGTGGTTTTAAAAAAAAGCAAGATGTTTAAGGTCATTGGGTGATTGCACAGACATGAGTACATTAACCAAGATAGAAATCATTCCACGTAGAGGAGATTAAGAAGCAGGGAAATTTTCAGCAACTTTTTATCCATTGAGTGTAAGGTGCTTCAGGACATAGATTTGCCTAAGACATGATTAGAGATTGGGGTCTTGAGTTCAAGAGTAAGGTCAGATATAGGTTTGGAGTCCTAAGCCAAGGAGATGGATGTTGTAATCCAGCAAGAAGGCAGACAGCAGAAGCGCTGAGGTAAAAACTTGAAGATCAAGGTAGCATCCTGGCCCTGAGCATCATCTTACCTGCTTATAGATTCTTCAGCCTTTGCTGTGGTTTGAATTTGGTTTTTAAATGTACCGTAAACATTCAAAATTCAGAATTTCTGACTCTGCTGGACAAATCAGAGGGTATGACAATAACGAACTCTCCTTTGTTCATGGATGCCATAGATCAGAGTTTTTGAGTGGTACTCCCTGCAGACTGGCATGTGCTCTGCAGGTGAGCACCTCCTATCCCACCAGGCAGTGCTGGCGATTTCCAGTGGGTTTAGTTTTTTTCTTTTTTTAAACTCTCATACATTGTTGGTGGGATTACAAATTAGTGCAACCACTTTGGAAAACAGTGTACAGGGTCCTCAGAAAAATAGCAGTGAACCTACCATATGACCCAACTATACTACTTCTGGATATCTACCCCAAAGAATTGAAACCAGACTACCATAGTAATGCATGCGTATTTATGTTTATAGCTGCACAATTCATAATTGCCAAACTATGGAACCAGTCAAGATGTCCATTAACAGATGAATGGATTACAAAATTATGGGATATATACACAATGAAATCCTACTCAGTCATAAAGAAGAACAAAATTATATCATTTGCAGAGAAATGGATGGAACTGGAGAATATTATGCTAAGTGAGATTAGTCAGTCAAAAAATGAAAAGATGGATATTCTCCCTATGTGGAAGCTAGGGAGACACTGGGACACAGGAGGGACTCCAGACAAAGGAAGAAAAACCTTAGTGGAGTGAAGGAGGGAACCTAACTGAGGGAGACAGAGGGGGAGGGAGATTTGAAGAGGGAAACACTTCAATGAACATGATGTGCATACACAGATTTATCAAAGCCAGTCACTGTCTTGAGCACAGAAAGGTGGGGAGGGACTACGGGAGGGCTCAATGAGTACTGTGTGCATGTGTGCCTCTATCACCCTGAATTCTTCAAATTATGTGATTATAATGCACCAATAAAAATTAGCAATATATTTTATTGCTGCATTGTAGTCACATCATTAATGAAATTCAGAGTGATAAGCACATACATGCACACAACACTTGGTGAGCTGCCACCCAGATCACACCCAGCTCACTCCCCTTCCCCATACACGATTCTGAGATTGGCATTGATAATTTCACATATGTTCATCATTCGAAGCGTCTCCATCAGTTTTACCTCCCCCTGCCTCACTCTTCTCCTCTAGACTCCCTCCATTGCTCCACTAGGGCTTTTCCTCTTTCATCTCTTTTTCCCTTTTGTTTTCTAATTTCTCCCTAGCTTCCACATATGGAAGAAAATATATGCCTTTCACTTTCTGTGTACATATATGCTGTGTAATCTCACAGCATAAGATTCTCTAGTTCCATCCATTTTCCTGCAACTGATATAACTTTGTTCTTCTTTATGGCTGAGTAGAATTCCATTGAGTGTATATCTCACAGTTTCATAATCTATTCATTTGTTGATAGACACCTAGGCTGGTAATTTGGTTATTTTGAATTATACTGCTATGAACATGGATATGTATGTATCACTATAATATTATGACTTCAATTCCTTCGGAAAAATACCCAGGAGTGGTATAGCTGGGTCATATAGTATGTCCATTTCCAGTCTTCTGAAGAACCTCCACACTGATCTCCATAGCAATTGCACTAATTTGCAATTCTACCAACAATGTTTAAGAGTTTCTATCCACATCCTCACTAGCATCTATTATTGTTTGTATTCTTGATGACTGCCATTCTAATTGAGGTTACATGGAATCTCAGTGTAGTTTTGATTTGCATCTTCCTGACTGCTAATGATGTTGAATATTTTTTCAGCTATTTATTGGCCATTTGTGTTTTACAAAGTGTATATTTAGTTCTGTTGCCCATTTTTGACTGGATTATTTGTTGTTTTAGTGTCAAGGTTTTTAAGTTCTTTGTATATTTTATATATTAGTCAGAGGAATAGCTGGCAAAGATTTTCTCCCATTCTGTAGGCTCTCTCTTTAGACGTTTGATTGTTTCCTTTGCTGCACAGATGTAAGTTTCAGTCCCTTTATGCATTTGACTTTCCAATGCTGCAGGGAGAATAACACTGGAAATAGAATCCTGGGACTTTTATGAAGTAGAAACAGAAAATGGATTCATTACTGTTGTTTTGATTATTTATCATTTTATATTATTGTTATTGTTTAAAGGTGTGAGTCCAAGAGGCAAACTGAAGGTGTATTTTAGAGCAAGGGATGATAACGGGGATTCTGGTGCCCAATGAAGCTAAGTTATATTGCTGTTTCTCAGTCCTACTACTTGTGCCCCCATCATATAGAAATTTCATATTACTTACAGCAGCACAATTCACAATATCCAAAGTGTGGAGCCAAACCACGTACCCATCAACAGATGAAGGGATAAAGAAATGTGGTATATACACACAGTGAAGTTCTCCTCAGACATAAAGAAGAACAAAATTGTCAGGTATGCTGTTGCATGCCTGTAATCCTAGTACTTGGGAAGCCGAGACAGGAGGATCAACAATTTGAGACCAGCCTCAGCTTTTTAGTGAGATCCTCAGCAACGTAGCAAGACTCTGTTTCAAAATTTAAAAAAATAGGACTAGGGGTATAGCTCAGAGTTACAATACCCTTGGGTTCCATTTCAATAGTAAAAAAAAAAAGAAAAAAGAAAAAGAAAACCAGAACAAAATTATGTCATTTGGCTGGAACTGGAGAATATTATGCTAAATGAGATTAGTCAGTCTCAGAAACCCAAGGGAGGTATGTTTTCACTCATTTGTAGAAACTAGAGAGAAAAATAGAAAATATATAAGGGCCTTTAAATAACACAAAGACAGATATGTAGAGTAGTTGAAGGAGGCTGGGGTGAGACTTAAGGAGGGGAATAGAGAGGACTGCTGAAAGAAACAATTCAAATAGTTCTACAGCAATATGTGGTGCTATCACTACCAACCTAACTCATGTGGGGCAGGAGGAGGCGGCCAAGGCAGAAGGTGGAGGGAGAGATGCAAAGAGCCATGTGCATGTATGTTTTTAACACATTGAACCTTGGGGACGTGGGTCAGTGGTAGAGCACCTGCTTAGCATGCACAAGGCCCTGGGTTTGATTCCAATACCACAAAAACAAAAACAAAAAAATTAATACATTGACCCTTACTATAATATACAGCTGGAAGGCACCCATAAAATTTTTTAAAGTTAAGCCAGGTGTAACAAATGCCTGTGACCTGGAAGCTGAAATAGGAGGATTTCAGGTTTGACACGACTCCTCAGCAACTTAGTGAGACTCTCAGCAGTTTAGCAAGACTTTATTTCAAAATAAAATAGGACTAGGTATATTATTCAGAGAATGACCCTGGGCTCAATCCCCAGTACCTAAAAAACAAAAACAAGAAAGTCACATTACATAACATGTATAAGAAGATGTAATAATATATTGTTAACATATTGGTAGAAGATGACATACTATCATCTAATCTAAAAATGTATGTTTGATTTGGAGTTGATTAGGATGACAGTGTCGAGGGTTAGAATGTTGTGTTAGGCGACTGTCACTATAAGGAAATACCTGACACAATCAACTTATGAAGAAGTTTTTTTTTTTTTTTAATTTTTTAGCATGGAATTTTATACATTTCTTGGGTACAACAGGGTTAATTATACATTTTTGTTGGGTACAAACTAGTACAGGTAAAGACATCCATGCACATATTTCTCATTAACCCTTCCCCAATTCCCACCCACCCTCCCCCTATCTCCTGGTCAGTTTAGTGATTGACTTTGATGTGATCTTATAAGTACATCATGCTCATTAGGGTGTCCCCTCCTCCTCCCGTTACCTTCCATTAAGTCAAATTTTTTGTTCACCTAAGAATTCTCCTTCACCTGGAGTCCCTCTTATGTCCCATTTTCTCCCTAGCTTCCACATATTAGGGAGAGCATTTGATTTTTAACTTTTAGTGACTGACTTATCTCACTTAACATAATGTTTTCCAGTTCCCTCCATTTCCTTGCAAATAACATG
>PVLC010028584.1:0-20908 GCA_004027655.1 Graphiurus murinus
TTCAGTTCTGGGGATTGAACCCAGGGGCATTCTACCTACAAGCTACACCTCCAGTCCTATTTTGTGTGTGTGTGTGTGTGTGTGTGTGTGTGTGTGTGTGTTACTAGGGATTGAACTCAGAGGCATTCTACCTCCAAGCTACACCCCTAGTCCTATTTTTTTTTTCCTTCGGTACTGGGGATTGAACTCAGGGGCATTCTACCTCCGAGCTATACCCCCAGCCCTATTTTTTTTATTCTTTATTTTGAAACAGGGTCTCACTAAGTTGCAGAGTGCGTCGCTAGGTAGCTGAGGCTGACCGCGAACCCGGATCCTCCGGTCTCAGCCTCCCAAATGCTGAGATTACAAGCATGTGCCACCATGCCTGGCTCTCAGTCCTATATTTTATTCTTTATTTTGAAACAGGGTCTCACTAAGTTGTGGAGGGCCTCACTAAATAGCTGAGACTGGCCTCGAACTAATATCCTCCTGTCTCAGCCTCCCAAGTACTGAGATTACAAGGGTGCGCCACACAGAGTGGCTATGGCATTCTACCTCTGAGCTACACCCACAGCCCTATTTTATTTTTAGGCCCATTTTGATTGATTGATTAATTAATTAATTAATTAATTTTGTCACTGGGGAATCACCCATGGGCAGTCTACCCCCAGCCCTATTTTATTTTCATTTGCAAACAGGGTCTCACTAGGTTGATGAGACTCTCACTCCTTACTGAGTCTGTCCAAGAACCTGCAGTCATCCCTCTCAGCCTCCCTATACTAGGCTGACAGGCCTGGACCACCTCTCCTGGCTCCCCAAACTGATTTTAAATCCCCCAGACATTGAAAATGAGACCCTGGACCCGCAGTATATTCATTGTGTATAGCAGTAGCACAAATACAAGGGAAATACATCAGTAATGATGTTGACTTCTGATAAATTCCTATTAAAAAAAACTGTGTTTATTGACAGATTCCTTCTCTCTCTCTCTCTCTCTCTCTCTCTCTCTCTCTCTCTCTCTCTCTCTCTCTCCCTGTAGATACACAGACATTAACCTAACATGCAAATTCTTCACCAGTAGCAGATGGACTCAGAACAGAATCTCATTATAGCAAATTTATCATCATGGCAAAAAATATCACTGGCTTCCTCCTGGACCTGGGGGTAAGAATGGACACACAAGAAGACCAACCGGAGTTGTAAAATTGATAGACTCCACCCTGTGGACTGAAGACCTCTTTTCCTTCATAGACAACTCAAGGAAAGTGAAAGGACACTGACAAACCAGGACATAGTGTGTGTCCTTTGCAAAACCAGTAAAGTATGGCCATGCATCCAAACCATCCTCAATTAGTTCAAATAGCTGATGATGGATCCTGGGCTCATTACATGCTTAGCAACTCTCCAAAGGAGGCAGTCCATACAGTCCCCAAATATCAGATGAGAAGTCCCTAGATATGAGGTCATTGGTAAGCAAGGCCCATCACAAAGAAGATGGACACCAGATGGTGGACCATGTGCAGAACTCCAGAGTTTGCTTGTCTTGTCAGTGGGGATAGAAATTGGTAGGATGGCTTGGGAGAGCGTGTGTGCTCTGCTGAAGCTGCATTCCCAGATCTCCTAACACTCTCACTGAACACGAAGGTCCGTACCCTAGCGTGCCTCCTGCACATGGAAGGATGCTGTGAAACATGTCAAAGACTGTGGTTGGTACCTCCATTGTTCACACTGGGCAAGTTCTTGGGAGAAGAACCAAAGCCCATCCATGGGACAGTGGCAGCAGGAAATCTGTCCAGGACGCTAGAAACCAGAGGCTCCAGAAAGAGAGGAGGAACATGCAGAGGAAGCCATCCCACCCAGGCTCCATGATCCAGCGGGGCCAGCACGCCACCTCCTGGTGGCACACAGCAGACACCCAGACCTGCCACTGTGGGCATGCTGGCGCTCTGCAACTTAGTGAGACCCTGTTTCAAAATAAAGAATAAAAAATAGGGCTGGGTATATAGCTCGGAGGTAGAATGCCCCTGAGTTTAATCCCCAGTACCACATACACACACACACACACACACACACAAAATAATAATAATAATAATAATAATAATAATAATAATAATAATAATAATAATAAATGCTTTTAAAGTTCAAGGACTAATCTCATTTAGTTGGGAATGGGGAGGAGGGAGAGAATAATGCCTGTTGGGAATGCACATACCAGCCTGAGCTTTGACATACTTTATATCACTTAATACTCTAATTGTCCTATGAGAAAAAGCAAGCTAGACATGTAAAATAATTTTGAATGAACTGAAGACAGTAAGAAAAGGCTCAAGTGTTCCAGATGTCATTATCATTTTTTGTACTTAGACTACGTTTCAAAATTCCTCACTGGCCAGGGGTGGTAGCACATGCTTGTTATCCCAGTACTTGGGAGGCTGAGACTGGAGGATCCAGGTTTGCTGCCAGCCTCAGCCACTTAGTGAGGCCCTCAGCAACTTAGTGAGACCCTTTTTCAAAATAAAGAATAAAAATAGGGCTGGGGGTATAGCTCGAATGTAGAATGCCCCTGGGTTCAATCCCCAGAAAAAAAAAAATCCTCACTGTTCTTAGTAGGACTCTAGTCCCATGGAGTTCAACCAATAACCTCCAAGGATTAAGAAGGGTATGGAAATAACTATTTTATGTGAAGGAAAGATTGTGCACAAAGCAGCTCCCTCCACCCTCAAGGGCAAGGAAAAGGTCCATGAAAGAGACATTGACTGGGAAGACCTTGGAGAGAGTGCTTTTGAACCCTCCTGAAACTTTCTGGGTTTTGTTTATGATTGGTCAGAACTGGGTTTTGGGGAACCAATAACTTTTGCACTATCAGGGCCCCGGGCTGGACTCTCAACCGTGAGGCCCCAATAAAGACGATGACTGAACGTTGCTGGTTCAAACTTCTTTTTATTATACCTCTCTCTCTCTCTGGGATCGAGGACGCTACCCAAGCAGTAATAGTAACCATTCTCTTAACCCTGCTTCTCTCACCCCACTCTCATTCTCCGTAACCATTCCTTGCAATAGTACCTCTCCAACAGACCCCCAACAACCTACGCCTCCAGCAACAACAACAACAGCAACCGCCCGCTTTCAGCTGGCGTGAGGTAGAGACTCTTAAAGTCGTGCAGTGCCTGAGTCAGGAGGTGCCCGCATACAGCTCTCACCTGGGCAGGCCACGGGCAGGCGTGCTGGTGCATGCACTCTAGTATGGGGCAGCCCTAGGATGTTACCACCTGCAGCCACTCCTGGCACTCTGCCAGGCACCATCTAGAGGCGAGGTCTTTCTGGCCGGGCCAAGACCCCAACATTGTACAATTTCATTCCTCACTTTGAATGACCATCTGTGAGCTGGTCAGGACCTTGATTCCCTGGTACCCACCACTCTCTCACCTTCCTGTTCACCTCCCCCTAACTCACAGAAAGGGGGATACAGATCGCTGAGTTTAATGCTTCCTTTTCCCAGGTCCTCTGTCCTGCCTCATGTCCCCCCCTCTGATGATGTAACCCTAACTGGTGCAGGGGAAATGGGGCAACGACCACTCTAACTACTTCGAGCTGGAAGGGGGTGCCGTCAGGGTATTGCACTTTAGGGTCTTAGGGGATGGATGACCTAGAGGACTGTGGAGGAAGGAATTCTTCAGAGAACGTTTTGTTTTCATAATCACCTGGAGCTGGAAGGCTGAAGGACACTGGTGATCTTGGCTCAAAGTCATTCTTGGTGGTTTAGTGGGTATCTACATGAAAAACTGATACATTTGGCTTTCTTTGAAGCTCAGAGGACATTTTCTCTCTGAGGACCCTCCTTTTTTTTTTTTTTTTTTTTTTTTTCTTTTTTGTGGTACTGGGGATTGAACCCAGGGGCATTCTACCTCTGAGCTATACCCCCAGCCCTATTTTTTATTCTTTATTTTGAAACAGGGTCTCACTAAGTTGCGGAGGGCTTCACTAGGTAGCTGAGGCTGGCCGCGAACCTGGATCCTCTGGTCTCAGCCTCCCAAATGCTGGGATTACAAGCGTGCGCCACCATGCCCTGCTAGGACCCTCCTTTTTTGTAGAGTATGTGCTTGAGGCTCCCAGCCTCTGGGGCCTTCATGATCTCCCTGTTTTGGGAAGTCAGATGACTCACCGGACTTGGAGGAGCCTTGAGCCAAGTCCCAGTACCCTGGCCTCCTATTTGACATTGGAGGGCTTAGGGCCAAAACAGTCATTGTTTTTCCTTAGTCCTTTGATTGCCTGATTATTTTCTAAGTCTTACTTGTTGATCACCCAGAAGGTCAGTTTCACCAATCTTTGGAAGCTGTCTTGCCCGTGATGGCTAGTATCTCAAAACACTGGTTGAGTGTTGTACTTCTGTTAAACAGTAACAAACAACAGTTAGACACTTTTATAAGAAAAGCACCAAACAGAATGAGGGAGAATAAAACAAATCCCATTGGTATCTCTGCATAAAGAAGATAGTCATAACGCAATTAGGAACATATAAATATAAACCTGGAAAGGCTATCACCACTTCCTTGAGACGTCATTAGCTTAGTACTCTTACATTTTGTATTTTACAAGTCCTGTACACTTTCAGAATACAACTATCTAAAACATGACTGTCAATAGACAGCAGGAAACACAGGACATTATCTTAATAAGATGTCAAGTTTTGCTCTCTACGTTTGTTTCTGTAAAATTGGACCAAAGGCAGAATAACAGATTAAGAAAACCAAATGGCTTTGCACATAAAATCAATGCATTTCATGTGACTTTTAGAAAACCCTTTAAACAATTTATTTTCATCTTTTTTTTTTTTTTTTTTTTTTTTTTGCAGTACTGGAGATTGAACTGAGGGGCATTCTACCTCCGAGCTCCACCCCCCAGTCCTATTTTTTTATTCTTTATTTGGAAACAGGGTCTCACTAAGTTGTAGGGGGCCTCACTAAGGGGGCCAGCTGAGGCTGGCCACAGACCCACCCGACTCCTCTGGTCTCAGCCTCCCAAGTACTGGGATTGCAAGCCAGCGCCAAGTCCCGCTCCCTTATTTTAATCTTAACAAACCAGCTTTATCACATATATTTTTTATGAATTTTACACTTGCTTTTTTTTGTTTGTTTTGTTTTGTTTTTGCTGTACTGGGGAATGAACTCGGGAATTCTACCTCTGAGCTACATCCGCATCCCTATTTTTCATTCTTTATTTTTGAAACAGGGTCTCACTAAGTTGCGGAGTGCTTCACTAGATAGCTGAGGCTGGCCGTGAACCTGCATCCTCAGGTCTCAGCCTCCCAAATGCTGGGATTACAAGGTGTGCCACCATGCCCGGCCATGAATTTCACTCTTTACAAAAGATTTGCAACTTCCTCAAACTCTTGGAGTCTTGCTTCTCTGATTTTTGTTGTATATTTCTGTCTTTTTCCTATGAGATAACTCAGTCATTTAGAACAAAATTTTTGCCATACAACCTTCTTTTCCATCTAAAACCATTCTCCTTCCTTTTAACTCTATTACAATATCCTTCATGCCTACAAATGTCACCCTATTTATTAGGCTTTCTTTTGTCTTTTGGGGCTCTGGTGGTATGACAATTATTTATCTATTAGTGTGATCAAAATAGCCATGTCTGATTTTCCTTGTTGGCATAGCTTTGAATTATCCTTAGTACAAACTCCCTTACTTAATACAAACTCCCTTTCTTAGTACAAACTCCCTTACTTAATACAAACTCCCATACTTAGTGCAAAACTCCCTTACTTAGTACAAACACCCTTTCTAGTACAAACTCCCTTATGTAGTACAAACTCCCTTACTTAATACAAACTCTATTACTTAGTACAAACTCCCTTACTTAGTACAAACTCCCTTATGTAGTACAAACTCTCTTTCTAGTACAAACTCCCTTACTTAGTACAAAGTCTGTCCCTTACTTAGTACAAACTCCCTTACTTTCCTCTTGCAAAACACACCTAGCTGCAAGTTAGTGTCACTGTCTTCTTTCTTTCTTTCTTTTTATTTTTTAATGTGTGTGTGTGTGTATGTGTGTGTGTGTGTGGCCATCCTCTCTATCTTTTGTTCTATACTATCAAACTCGGGTACAAAAAAGACTAGGACTTTAATGGGGTGCTGGCAGGTTCAGCAGAAAAACCATTTTCCATCTGAGAGACAGAGGAGAAATGAAAGCCTCCTTGTAGTTCTCTCACCATGCAACTTGTCCCAGAGTGTCCTCTGGACTACTTGGTGCCCACTTCATTCATGGCCATAAACAGGGTGTGTCTACTGGGTTAACCAAGCTTACCAGCTTGAGTGAGGGAGAGCAGACACCCGTTAGTCGGCTTGTTCAAAGATTCTCATTTTGCATTGTCTACTGCTTTTCTGGAGTTGGCCAGCACCTGGTTGGACACTTGGAGTCTTGCCTCCGCTCAGCACTCACCCTGAGGGGCCAAAATACACCTAGTGGCAAACGGCTCCACCCACTCTGCTTCCCGCATTTATCAGAGCAGACTCTTCTGCGCTGAGGCCCTGGGCTTCACTGAAGGAGCAGTATTTTCTGGGCTCTGCATACCGCAGGCTGGGGATTCTGCAAAGGTGGCTCCAGAGCCCCTGCCTCCTCCCCAGCTCACAAGGTCCTGGGCCTTAACTTCTCCCTGTCTGCTCTGTGCTAGGAGAGTCTCTGACCGACCAGGACTGCAGCGTTATTATAAAATGAAATAACTGTTATTAATTAGCAGTGACTTGTTAATGCCAATACATTCTGCTATATTTTACTTTTGAAATGGAATTTGCAAGCCAGGCATGGTGGCACACTCTTATAATCCCAGTATTTGGGAGGATGAGACAGGAGGATCACAGGTTCACAACCAGCCTCAGCAACTTAGTGAGACCAGGTTTCCAAACAAAGAATTAAAAATAGGGCTGGGGGTATAGCTCAGATGTAGAACGTCCCTGGGTTCCATCCCTAGTACCACACACACAAAAAAATGTAATTTGCAGACCCTTCCCCAGCCCCATTAAGTCATACCAACAGGAAAGCCTGAGGTTTCAAAATTGCCTAACTTAAAAAAAAAAAAAGTCCTCTGAGTGAACCTATAGCAAGTAGAGATACTGCCCTGTTAGAGCCCCTGATTCACTTCCAAGGACTCTTTTGTTTCTGAGTAACACTTTATATCCAAACTTCTAAATAAAAATTGTGTGTGCTCACTCGCTCCTCTTCCTTGCCTCCCATTGAAGCTTAAACCACAGTGATTGAGGGTTCACCCCTACCCTGTGAACTTGACCTTGGCCAAGCGCCATGTAACTGACCTATAAGCATCACTGCCACAATCACCCCCTTCCTTTGAAATCCTTCAACTGTCTTCCAGGACTCCTGTCTCCACTGAGGACTCCCCCTCCTTCCAACTTCTCAGGGTCACTTCCACCCCTTTGTCTGTCTGTGCTTCTCTCCTTGGGTTTCTCATTCTGATGCCTGGCTTCAAGGCCTCTGGATGCTGGAAAACCTCAACTCACATCTCCAGCTGCAGTCCTGTCACCTGTCCTTGCCTAGTCAGCCCTTCCTGTCCCAATAACTGGCCCCAATATTCAAACTCAAAACACAGGAGCCTTTTCCCTCTTCATACCTGACATCCAGTTCATCAGGAAGCTCCATTCACTCTCCTTCCCAAATTTATTTCTGGCTGGATCCAGTGGCTCCACCTGGTGGTGATATTGGGGAACTGTTTGCCTTAACCAATCACAGCTCCTCTCAGTCATGTTTGTTTTCCTAACTCCTTTGCCTTGGTCTACTAGGAGATCATGATTAGCAAACCGAAGAGTCTGAGCCTCTCCTCATAGACAGAATGAGGACATGTTTGTTCCCAATGAAACAAGTATTGTGACTTAGGAGCTGAATATATCTGGAATGTGAGCATATGCATGGAAGGATAGTAAACTGCTTGGAGACACAATCTTATCCATTTTCTTCATTGTCCCTCCTTCTTTGTCCCTCTTAATTTTTTTCTTATTTTTTGTATTGTTTTTTACAGGGCCAAGGATCTAACCTAGGGCTTTACACGTGCTAGGCAAGCGCTCTGCCACTGAGCTAAATCCCCAACCCCTGTCCCTCTTAATTTAATGCTGCTTCTGGTCATGGGTGAAACATTTCCCCACCAAGTATGGAACCTGATGTTCTTCTGAAAGGAATGGAGGAGCAAGCCAGAAGTACAGGCCGTAGCTCCCAAAGTGTAAAATTTGACCAGTGAGAATTAAATAGAAAGGAACTAAGCCAGTAAGGTACTTCTTTCTGTCTTCAGAGGACTGTCCAAGGTGTGGTTCTCCCTACCATCCAGCTGAGGAAGTCCTGCAAGGAACCACCACCTGCTGTTTTCCAGGCAGAGGCTGCAGGATGCTTAGCTTCTTCCTCTCCTCCCTTGCCACCTTCCCAACCACAGGCCTGAGCAGGCACAACACAGCTGAGCTGTTGGCATCCTAATCCTTGTTTCAGGCTCTTACTAGTGGATATGCTTAAAACACTTATGTCTCTTCCTCTTTCTCTTAAAAAAAAAAAAAGCATAGAAATCACCCCTCCACTTTTCCCTTAACATTTACTTGGTGAAGGAATTCTGTCCTAATTTTTGAAAAGATTCTGCATTCTAGATTTGATAACTCTATCCCCTGTATGTAATTCTCTCAACCAGTAGTTACATCAGAAGCGAGGTGGATTGGAATTTGTTCTTTTTTGCCCAGAAGACATTGTAAATGGAGTTCCATGTTCCTTTTGCATCATTTCAAGAAGCACCTGTTGTCTGTCTCAGGATGGTGACATTAAAATTGACTCATTTCAGGTGTTTGTCAGCGCAGTCCATTCAGTACAAGGTTTACCTCAGACTTTCAATGGTTTCAGGAGCCATTGATGGATGTTATCTAGATGTGTACTTAATTAGGGATCATAAACTAGTGATATTGTGATTTCCTTTTTCCTCCTTTATTGATTGTACTTCTAACAGGAGTAGGAATATTTTCTTAACTATTTGCTTCTCCTGAAATACAGCTTGTGCAGGAGGATAAATGTTATTTTATTTATCTGTTTCCTAGTAATTCTTTGGTATGCTAAAAAATTCCAATTGTGTATGGTGAATTCCTTTTGTAGTATCAGCATAGATTTTTCAAGAATTTGATATGTTTCAATCAAATGTCTGGTAGATAGAGGAACTAGCAAGAAGATTGAATTTGAAAACCACCAGAAAGGTCAGAACACACTGGTATGCATGTTTTCAGTCAAATGGAAACATTTCAAGGAGGAAGAAAAGCAAGGAGGTCAGATGCTGCTGAGAAGTCAAAGGAGGACTTGACATTGGCAACTGAATTTGAAGTCCGTGAAACCGTGGGGTGTTTTTCTTAAGGCATTTTTGGTGGCGCAGGTGCATGCGATGGTTAGGCAGAGAGATGGGCTTAACCAGAGAGGTAGTTTAATCAAGTCCGACAATTTGCAAAAACGCAAGGATGCGGAGCTCTATGTGAGTGTGGATAAGGGATTTCACAAGGAATTTAAGCTGGGCAAAAAGAAGAAATGACATGAAGGGGATGAAGAAGAGGGAAAAGCAACAGGTGTGGTGGCGCATGACTGTGAATCTCAGTACTTGGAGTCTGAGACAGGAGGATTGCAGGTTCAAGGGCAGCTCAGCAATGTAGCCAGTCTTTCAGCAACCTAGCAAGACCCTGTTTCAGAAAACTAAAAATAAAAAGGGCTGGGGGTGTAACTCAAAGGTACAATGCCAACATCCAGTGTCACCAAAAAAGAAAAGAGGGAAAAAGTGTAAGATCAAAGAATAAGGTGCCTCTGTGGGGTCCAAACTGTAGGAGGTTGGGTTCATGAGGAAAAGAGCCAGAAAGGAGGAGGAGATGGTCAGAGGATGGAGTGTTTGAAAGTAGGGGTATGGAGAGGTTCCAGTTACTGTTAATGAGATCTTTAGAAATCAACAAGGGTCTGACTGAATACCCAGTCATGAGAGAAGGGGAGGTCTGGAAACTGGCCAGGGTAGATGATCCATTTTTTGTTGCTGCTATGACAAATTACCACAACTCAGTGGTTAACACAACACAAGTTTATTACCTCACAGGAGGTCAGAGGTCTTAAGTAGAGATGTGAGAAGGGCTGCCTGTGCTCGAGACCCCTCCCCATCCTTAAGGTCAATGGTGTAGCATCTTCAAAGGTCTCTCTGACTCTGATTCTCCCCTTCCCTCCTCCTATGGGGACTCTTGTGATTATACTGGGCCCATGAGTAATTCAGGACAATCTCTTATTCTCAAGAATTCTTAATTTAATCATATCTATGAAGTTCCTTTTGCTGTGTAATATATTCATAGTTCTGGACATTCAGGTATGGACATTTGGGGGGCTATTATTCTGCCTACCCAGAATGTTGCAGTCTCATGACCCGTTAATACAGATGAGAATTCTGAACCTTAACATTGTGGGTTGGGGGGGGACTCTCTCCTGATTACTTCCCAAAAGATGTTGCCCAGATCTAGAATTCTGGATCCTTATACTGAGATTGTGTATAATTGTTCTGAAAGAAACTGGGGTGCTAAGAGAATCGCGGGTATGAGGTCAGCCAGCCTCAGCAACCTAGCGAGACCCTCAGCAACTCAGCAAGACCCTGTTTCAAAACATAAAAAGACTTGGAGGTGTAGTTCAGAGGTAGAATGCTCCTGGGATCAATCCCTAGGAAAGAAAGAACGAAAAAGAGCTGGGCATGCATAGTGGCACACGCTTGTAATCTCAGTAGTTGGGGGGCTGAGACAAGAGGATCACAGGTTCAAGGAAAGCCTAAACAAGTAGTGAGACTCTTATCAACCTAGTGAGACCCTGTTTCAAAATAAAAAGTAAAAATAGGGCTGGGGGCATAGCTCAAAGATAGAATGTCCCTGGGTTTAATCTCCAGTAAAAGAAAGAAAGGAAGGAAGGAAGGAAGGAAGGAAGGAAGGAAGGAAGGAAGGAAGGAAAAAGAAAGGAGGGAGGGAGGAAGGGAGGGAGGAAGGAAAGAGAAAGAAAAACAAAACAAAAAAGAAAGCAAAAAGAAAAAGAAACAAAAACAAAAAGGAAAGAAAAAAGAGAAAGAAATGAGGCATTTTTTAAAACTTCCTAAATTAAATATAATGGTCTCTGTTATTTTTTTCTGTCAGTATAATTACAATTATTTTTCAACTATCAATGGAAAAGATTGTTGAACCAATCAATGTAACTTTGGTTTTGTGGAAGTAAAAACAACACTCCTGGTTTGTACATATTAGGAAACCAAAAAGTAAGAATTTGGAAAATAAAAAATAAGGTGTACAAAATATAATGTGGATTACTATTAACATTTTTTTTTTTTTTGCAGTAGTGGGGATTGAACTCAGGGGCATACCCCCAGCTCTATATTTTATTCTTCACTTTGAAACAGGGTCTCACAAGGTTGCAGAGGGCCTCACTGAGTAGCTGAGGCTGGCTGCGAACCTGGATCCTCTGGTCTAAACCTCCCAAATGCTGGGATTACAAGCGTGCGCCACCACGCCCGGCTATCAACAAATTTTCCATGTATCATGTTTCCACTGAAGCCCCTAGGCTCTGGTATAGATAGCAGGGAACTCCTCTCTCCGAAGTAAAACACTAAATCACCTAAGGAAATAGTGACCATGTAATTATTGTCTGAACCGGACATACTGGAGGGGAAAGGGCTATAGTAGTACTTACGCCTTTACATCAGATGTAAAACCAGACACCCCCAAGCCTACCATGCGTCTCATTAGAATGACACAGATAATGAAGGCAAATATTTAAAGTTTCTGAAGAGCCTTATTTCGGCTGGAATCTGACCCCAAAAGGAGCGAGATGGACTGACCTCCAGAAGCTGGTTCCTCTGCTGTCTTCACCTGTGTCACCCACTCTCAGGCCAGGGTGCTTTGACGCTCGCTGCCCAGTAGGTGGCTCCAGATGCTGCAAACCCCGGGGCTGCTTTCAAGAAAACTATTTCGCAGAATCCAGCAGCTGCGCCCGGAAACAGAAGTTGTCTGTCTCTCTTTGTCCACTTAAACCGGGTGCTTCTGTAGCTGTCATGGGCCCCTCCAGGGAGAAAAGCCAGCTGCACCAGACATCAGAGTGGGTAACAGGTAAACTGAGACAAGAGGAGCTGGAGAACCCAGCGAAATCCCGGGCGCGGGGTGTTGTGCGCTCCAGTAAAGAAACCGGTGCGCGCCCAGTCCCGGCGCAGGGGACCGGGCTAGGAAAGCAGGTCTCTGCTGAAGTCGGGGCTGTCCCCTGAGAGCTCGCCCGGGCCGATGTCGAAAGGAGCGGTCAGGGCCCAGGACACACCGAGCTCGGGGCGGGAGCCTCTGGGGCCCTTGGCGCCGGGTCTGCGGAATCCCAGATCTCTCGCCCAAGACAGAGGAAGGGCTGCTCCATCCCGCCGGCCTTGCACCTGGGATACCAAGAACTTGGAACCCAGCAACCGCCAGCCTCTGAGTTCTCACAGCCCTAGGGCGCTAGGGCGTTCCTAACCACCTAAGACCCTGGTTCTCCGAGGCTTTAATCCAAGGATTAAACTGCATCTCCAAAAGTTACTAATGAAAGTCGGGCGGAGTGGCGCAAACTTGTAATCCAAGTATTTGGAAGGCTAAAACAGGAGGATCACAGGTTCCTGTCCAGCCTCAGCTATTTAATGAGGCCCTACGCAACTTAGTGAGACTCTGTTTCAAAGGATTAAAAAGGAGGATTAACTGTGTAGCTCTGAGGTAGAATGTCCCTGGGTTCAATCCCCACTGCTACAAAAAACACAAATTAATGAATTAATTGAAATAAAATATGCTAAAAACTTACTGACAAAATTAACATAGCCGGGTGTGGTGGTGCATGCTTGCAATCCCAGTACTTGGGAGTCTGAGACAGGAGGATCGCAGGTTCAAGGACAGCCTCAGCAAGTAGTGAGACTCTTGTCAACCTAGTGAAACCCCTTTTCCAAATAAGAAATAAAATTGGGCTAGGGATATAGCTCCAAGATAGAATAACTCTGGGTTCAATCCCCACTACCACAAAGAAAAAAAAACATAAAATGCTATCACTGGAGATGAGGGATCTAGAGCCAAAGAGCTGGGTTTAAGAGACAAGGTGGGGGAGGGTGTAAAAGGGGGGTACTGCTGGCCTGAAAGGGGAAAGTGTTGGAGTGGGAGTCTTGGTTCATAGAAAGTTTGTTTCCCCAAATGAAAATGCTTCTCCTACAGCTGAGACTGGAATCCTCTTCTGCCCCCAGAAAAATGGGAGAGTACCTAAAGGAAGATTTGGGATGTTTTTTTTCTTTCTTTCATTTCTCCTTTTTTGCTTTCTTTCTTTCCTTCTTTGTTTTATATTACATTTTTCATTGTGATCAAATTCACATAAGATTTACAGCCTCAGCTGGATGTGGCGACACAAGTTTATATATAATCCCAGTATTTGGGAGGCTGAGACAGGAGTGCCTCAGGTACTTGGCCAGCCTCAGCTACTTAATGAGGCCCTCAGCAACTTAGTGAGACCCTGTTTCAAACTAAAGAATAAAAAATAGAGCTGGAGGTGTAGCTTGGAGGTAGAATGTCCCTGGGTTCCATCCCTAGATCCCTAGTACCACAAAAAGAAAAAAAAAAAAAAACCTACAATTTCAACCTGTGGCAAGGTGGGGAAGGGATTACTGGGGATTGAACCTAGGGGCATTTGCCTCTGAGCTACACCACCAGGCTTTTTGTTTTTTATTTTGAAACATGGTCTCACTAGGTTGATGAGTCTCACTACTTGCTGAGACTGTCCTGGAACCTGTAATCCTCCTGTATCAGCCTCCCAAGTCCTGGAACTACAGGTATGCACCATCATGCCTGACTCCATCCCTACAACTCTTAACATTTTTTTTTTTTTTCTCTTAGTACTGGTGTCTCCATCCTGGGGCATTCTACCTATGAGCTACACCCTCAGCCCTATTTTAGTTTACTTATTTTGTTTTGTTTTTGAAACAGGCTTTTACTAAGTCACTTCATACTGGCCTCCAACTTTCCATCTTCCTGTCCCAGCCTCTCAAGTACTGCAATTACAGGTGTGACCCATCATGCCTGGCTCTTAACATCTTTTAACTGAAACTCTGTACCCTTTAAGCAATAATTCCCCATTCTCCACCCTCCTATCTCTGGTCAACCACTATTCTACTTTATGTGTCTAGGATTTTTGACTACCCTAAATATGTCATATACTCAGGTTTATATATATGATTATCTTGTCTTCATTTATATGAATTCTCTCAGTTTTACTTTTCTTTTTCTTTAAAACTGGATGTGAGCTGGGCGTGGTGACACAAACCTGTAATTCTAGGATTTTGGAGACAGAAATAGGAGGATCACAGGTTCCAGGACAGCCTCAGCAACCCAGGGAGACTCTGGAACCTAGGAAGACCCTCTTTCAAAATAAAAAATAAAAAAGGGCTGGGGGGTGTAGCTTGGAGGTAGAATGCCTCTGGGTTCAATCCCCAGTACCACACAAAAAATAAATTAAATTAAAAATAAAAACAACACCCAGTGTGGTGGTGCACACCAGTACTCCCAGTACTTGGGAGGCTGAGACCAGAGGGTCCAGGTTCAAGGCCAGCCTCAGCTACTTAGTGAGGCTCTCTGCAACTTAGTGAGACCCTGTTTCAAACTAAAGAATAAAAAATAGGACTGGGAGTACAGTTCGGGGATAGAATATGCCTGGGTTCAATCCCCAGTACCAAAAAGTAAATAAATAAATAAAATAAAAATAAAAGATAAAAACAAATGGAATGCCCATCTTACAGTATTGCTGGAAGAACTGAATGTAAAAGTATATGTCGAAGTGCCTGGCACTGACCAGCTACCCAATTTGCATTTGTGAAATTATCATTGAATCAGGCTGAAAAGATAAGGATATAAGGTTTGAGGAGACAGAAACAGATTTATTTGATGATTTATAGGATGTGTGCTATATCCAGGTCCAATACAAACAGTGTAGTCGGGAAGACAAACTTTGACAGGTAGAATATTTGTGATGAGGAATAGTTCCAGAAGACTATCTATCATTTACTTAATTAATTTTTGTGGTACTGGCAGTTGAACCCAGGTATATCCTGCCGCTGAGAATCACCCCAGACCTACTTTATATTTTTTTTAATTTGGGAACAGGTTCTCGCTAAGTTGCTAAGAGCCTCCCCAAATTGCTGAGGCTGGCTTCAAACCTGCAATCCTCCTGTCTCAGCCTCCCAAGTTCTGGGATTACAGGCATGCATCAACAAGCCCGATCTGAAGACAATTTTAAAATGATAATTTAAGATGTTTTCAAACCTGGTGCTATTATCTGTTTCTGTCTCCTCAAACCCCAGTCTACTGAATTCATACCATAAAAACTGATCTCCAAAGGTGATATTAGGATATTAGGATATGGGTGGGGCATTTTGGAATTGAGTAAGATCATAAGATGCAGCCCTCATGAATGGGATTTAAGGTGTGTTGTGAAGATTTTTGAAAATGTTTTTTAAAAGATACCAAAGAGACAGGCATGGTGGTTCACACCTATAATCCCAGTACATGGGAGGCTGAGACAAGAGGATCACAGATTCAAAATCAGCCTTAGAAACATAGCAAGACTCTCAGCAAGCTGGTGAGAACTTGTTTCAAAACAAAATAAAGGAGCCGGGCATGGTGGCACACGTTTGGGAGGCTGAGACCGGAGGATCCAGGTTCGAGGCCAGCCTCAGCTACCTAGTGAGGCACTCCACAACTTAGTGAGACCCGGTTTCAAAATAAAGAGTAAAAAATAGGGCTGGGGGTGTAGCTCGGAGGTAGAACTCCCCTGAGTTCAATCCCCAGTAACACCAAAAATAAAAAAAAATAAAAAATAAATAGATAAAAGGAGCTGGGAGTATGGTTCTGAGGTAGAATGCCCCTGGATTCAATTCCCAGTACCACAAAAATGAATGTTATGCTTTTTTTGTTGTTTGTTTATGATATTGGGGATTGACCTCTGGCATTTCCAGACCTATTTTTTTTTCTTTTGAAGCAGGATCTCGCTAAATTACTGAGGTGTTTGTTGTTTTGTTTTTGTCCTGAGGATTAGACCAGGAGTGTTCTACCTTAGAACTGTCAGCCCTTTTTATTTTTTGTTTTGAAACAGGGTCTTGTTAAGTCACAGAGACTGGTCTGGATCCTGCAATCCTCCTTTCTCAACCTCCCAATTACTGGATTATAGGCTTGGGCCACGATACCAAACTGAAATTCATGATTTAACAAGACAGAATCAGGAAGAAGGGGGAAAAAAACCCTGTGCAGATCTGAGTCTGTGAATGAGATTAAATCTGTGCTCTGAAACATCCTGGGGATAGGGCTGTAGGACCTGTGAGAGATCCTGTCTGGCTTCAGTCCATTACACTGGGGGGAGGGGAGGGAAGCTGTGCATATGATGTTCTCATTGGTTAATTTTATAAGACATTTAAAGAGATAATATAAATTTTTTCTCAAACTCTTCCCAAAAATGAAAAGGAAGGAAAAAGAAATTGTAGTGAAGCAGGACCCTGGCTTTGTCCTTAAAACTATTGTTTGGCTAAAAGCAAAATGAAAATAAAGGAAATGCACATCTCATGCCTACCCCTCCCCTCCCAACACTAAGTGACCAAATGCATAAAAGAGCTTGTATGTTCAATGATCAAGTCTCGGAGCTGAAGCTTTGCTTACTGAGCCTTCACTAGTGAATAAAGTAGCCTGTTTCTCGTGTCTCCAGTCACTGGCTCTTACCTCCCGGGATTCAGTTATCCTGCAACAGTAGAACTCTGCTTCAGATTCTATTCGTGATTATTTGCAAGTAGATATACAGAGAACTGCTGTTTTCTCTATGAATTCAAGGAATATTTTATTTCTCTCAAGACATTATTTTGAAAAATTACTACAGTCTTAGCCACAGACCAGCCTCGAGTTGCCTGGAGGACCCTCAAAAGGACGCAGAGCCAGAACTGCTGAGAGGAGCAGGAACTTTGAAGGATGAAGCTGAGGAATGCTGCTTTCTCTGCATCTCTTGAGGGTCCTGGACCAGTCGTCAGGTATGATGAAGGGCCGCATAAGAACCCGGGAGGCCCCACCACCCCTAACCCACCACGGACCCGCGTCCAGCAATGCCAAGGCCCCACCCTTCCCTCCCAACCACCAAAGGAGGCACACTAGCCGAAAAAAGCTGTCCTTTTTGTACAATTTTATTAAGTAAGCACAAAAAAAGTGGACAAACGTTTAAAGGCAAAAACCTTTCCACACAATTACTAAACGGAGAGACGTTGTTGGAGCATCATTCGTTGGCAGAGGATCATCCCAGGAGCCGTCGGGAAGCCTCAGGGCTGCGGGACATCGAGGGCGGCGGGAAGATGTCCGGAGTCTCCATTCTCGGGCGCGTGATCGGGAGTCTCCATTCTCGGGCGCGTGGGATCCACCCGCAGCAGCATCCTTCCGACCTCGGGCGGCTCCGGGCGGCGATCAGAAGAGCGGGGATCTGGGGTGCCGGGGTCCAGCGGGGCAGCGGGGGCGTGCGTCCTCCTCTCCCCGGGGGCGTCGGCGGCTCCTCCGGGCTCCGGGGCGTCGGTGGCGGGCGGCCGTGAGGCGCTTCTCCAGGCGCAGTGCGCTCCGGGTTTGTGCAGCGGGCAGAAGTCTCTCAGAAATCCGCAGGGTGCAGAAAGCGCTCCGGGGTCCAAGTCCTGGCCGCCCCAAGGGAGGTGGCCCAGCCTGGGAAAGAAAGGCAGCGGCCCGAGCCCGGAGTCCGCTGGGTGGGAGGCTGGCAGCTCCGCGGGCCCGGGAGCCTCCACGTGTGCGGAATCCCAGGCCTCCCGCAGACAGAGCGGACACTGAGGCTCCATGTGCAGCCAGCAAGCGAAGAAGGCTGTCTGGAGAGCCCTTCCGCGGGATTTATACTCCCCTATCTCCTGGGGACAGGAGCACAGGGTGTGAAGCAGGGTGGGGACATTGTCTCAGGGGTAAATTCTTCCTCAGGCGGGATCTGGTGGTATTAAGGGCAAATGCAATCTTCTCTGAGGAGGAGAGAATTCAAAGTTGAATTGATTTAGTTGAGGAGTTTAAAGGTGTTTTTTCTTTTAATCCCCAGCACACCAACACCCACCCACCCACAGGAGGAGAGCCGGTAAGAAAAAAAAAAAAAAGCTGTGCAGCTCAGAGGAAGAGCAAGTTCTTTGCTGGAGGTCCTAGGATGGATCTGAAGCACCACCCAAAATTAAACAAAGAAACGATGGAATCTACAGGCTAGGGGTTTCAATCACACAAGCTTTTGGGAAAGTTCCCCTTTCACAGAGAGTGTAGGAAGCACCAGATTCTTCTTCTAAGTTTATGTCCATTGATTCTCCTGGCATCACTGCATGAAATGGAGTGTCAGATTTTACATTTGTTGACAAGTATGATTCACAGAAGCAGGATTCACTTCCCGGTCTCCAAGCAGTGTACTGAATGGACTACACAGATGTGCTGGGTCCATGTTTAATTAGCCAATGTTTTGTGTGTTGGGGGGTGGGACTAAGATTTCAATCCAGGAGCATTCAACCTCTGAGCTACACCCCCAGCCTTATTTTATTCTTTATTTTGAAACAAGGTCCCACTATGTGGTCAAGGGTTCCGCCAGTTTCTGGGCCTGACAAGGAATCTGGAATCCTCCTGGTTCAGCCTCACAAGTACCAGGATTACAAGCATTGGCCATGATGTCCAGCTTAATTAGTCAATCTTTTACCTACTCTTGAATTTTTTGTTTTTTTCTATATGTAAATACCTAAATGAAAGGAACTCTAAAATTTTGCAAGCCTGATGTGGTGGCACACACCTATAATCCTGGTATGTCATCTGCTGAGACAGAAAGATCACAAGTTAAAGGACAGCTTCAGCAACTTAGTGAGATCCTGTTGCAAATCTAAAATATTGCTGGGTGTGGTGGTGCATGCATGTAATCCCAATACTTGGGAGGCTGAGACAGAATGATTGCAGGCTCGCAGCCAGCCTCAGCTACTTAGTGAGCCCTCCACAACTTAGTGAGACCCTGTTTCAAAATAAAGACTAAAAATTAGGGCTGAAGGTATAGCTCGGAGATAGAATGCCCCTGGGTTCAATCCCCAGTACCGCAAAACAAAAACCCTAAAACATAAAATAGGGCTGGAGGTGTAACTCAGAGGTAGATTGCCCCTATGTTTAATCCCCAGTACCAGAAAAAAAAATTTTTTTTGTTTTGTTTAACATATGTGATAGGGAAGGACCAATTCAAGTCCACTCGATCACCTTCTCCATCTAATAGTGAAACTCAGCAGGTTACCTAACATCTTCAGTCCTCATTTTTCATCTGTGAACTGGACATCTAACTTCACTTTTCACAAGGTCGTTTTCATGATTATACTAGATAATAAATGCTAAATAGACTGCTCAAGGTAGAAAATAAATTTTTAAGTTATTATTGTTTACTATCATTATTGATATAATCATAGAAATAAATACAACCCTGATCAATAACAAATATACATGTCTTTCTTTTTATTGCTTTTGCTGAAAGCAGATTCCTTTTCATTGTAGCACATGCTTGGAAAACTTAGATTTCTTAGACCTTTCCTCAAATGTTTCGTTCTGTTGGCAAAAATGTGAGTGCACACAAGTGCAGCTTTCCTTGGTTAGACATTTATCTTCTATGTAACAAAGTCAATTTAATTCCAATAGTTAAGGCGCATGATTGATCCTGTGCTATGAATGAGAGTCTGATGGTGCTGCACCTACAGAATGGAAGAGCTGGCTCCTGCTTTTGCAGAAGTTAGCTTTTAGGGTTAGGAAAAGTCCAAGTCAAGAGAACATGCAGGACATATCTGAGTCTTGTTCCTTGAGTAACTGATTCAGTGTCAAGAAACTCACCTCATGTTTGGGATGCCTGTCATCAGAGCCAATCTTTTTGTCTTAGTCGAGAGGGGAGGGGGAAAGAGAATGATAGGGATAAACTCAAGAAATAGAGAAAAAGGATATCATATGAAAAAAGAGGAAGTGATAGCGAAAAAAGATTGTAAGAAAGAGCTGGGTGTGGTGGCCCATACCTGTAATCCCAATGTTTGGGAGGCTGAGACAGGACTTGGAAACTTGGAGATATTCTCAGCAACCTAGGGAGAGTTTCTTTTCCTTCCTTCCTTCCTTCCTTCCTTCCTTCCTTCCTTCCTTCCTTTTTCATTTTTGTACTAGGGATTGAACCCAGAGGCATTCTACCTCCAAGATCCACACCCAGCCCAATTTTATTTCTTATTTGGAAACAGGGTTTCATTAGGTTGTTGAGAGCCTTGCTAAGTTGCTTAGACTGGTTT
This sequence comes from Graphiurus murinus, assembly GCA_004027655.1. Classification (NCBI taxonomy): domain Eukaryota; kingdom Metazoa; phylum Chordata; class Mammalia; order Rodentia; family Gliridae; genus Graphiurus; species Graphiurus murinus. Next base: position 20,342 of record PVLC010028584.1, read on the forward strand.
TGAACCTGCGTCCTCCTGTTTAGCCTCCCAAGTACTGGGATTAGAAGCATGTGCCACCATACCCAGCCAGGAGACCCTGTTTCTAAACATAAAAATGAAAAGGGCTGGGGAGTATAGCTAAGAGGTAGAATGTCTCTGAGTTCAATCCCCAGTACCATAAGAAAGAAATAGGAAGGAAGGAAGGGAGGGAAAAGTATCAGAAGAGGTAGAGAATTTGGAAGCTCTGGACAAGGCAGCCAATAGCTGTTAGTTGAAGAGTTCATTGGAGGAACATGGACTCTTTACAGCTGACTTGGAATAAAGATTCTCAAGACATAAGCTCTGCTGGTGTGTTGTAAGGCTGGGACCAGCACAGGTTCAACAACTGGGTGGCCTTTGGAAGCTCATTGGTCCTGGTGGCTGAATTCTTCCCAGAGAATAATTGGAATCCCCATGTCAGCAGATTCCTACTTGAGTCGTTAGCATTAGATAGTCTATGTTGTAAGTACATCATTCAGGGCTAAGGAAGTAGTTAAGTTGTAGGTGCTTGCATCAGGCCTGGGTTCAATTCTCCTCCTCCACCACTGC
>PVLC010028585.1:0-20907 GCA_004027655.1 Graphiurus murinus
TTTTTTTTTTGCGGTACTGGGGATTGAACTCAGGGGCATTCTACCTCTGAGCTATACCCCCAGCCCTATTTTTTATTCTTTATTTTGAAACCGAGTCTCACTAAGTTGCGGAGTGCCTCACTAGGTAGCTGAGGCTGGCCGCGAACCCGGATCCTCCAGTCTCAGCCTCCCGAATGCTGGGATTACAAGCGTGCGCCACACGCCCGGCTTTCTGCTGTATCTTTACGTACCTTTTGAGAAGGATTTTTTAATGGAGACAGCTACTCATTTCGAGAAGGCAAGAACATGCTTTGGCAGAGAAAGTGTGAGGTTGCACAATAGGATAAGTTTAAAGCAGTCTCTTTTAATTAAAAACAAAATTCATATGCATATAAATAGAGGATTTAGTGTTACCCATTTTGTCTGAGAGTGCCTCTGAAACTGTTTTGTGTGAAATTCTATAGAAGTCAACAATGGCTTAGCACATATAAAGATAATATTAAAACATTAGGTCGTCTGGTTTTCCAGTATTGCATATTAATATTTTGTCTAGATATTTGAATAACTTTTCATTGTTATGTATCATGCAATTAAAACCATAAGATAAGGATCAAATTACCTTATCTTGGATTTGCCTTTATTAACAGCTAAGCTAAGTGAATGAATAAAAAATTAAACATTATGCCCTGTGCTTAAGGATATTTTGGAATTTTATGAAAATTTATGCCCTAGTTAAACTACTTGTTTTAAATTAGAGTAATGTCGACTCATCTTAGAAAAAAAAGTTAGTCTCTAAAGAATTACAATATCTTTAAAAAATTTGTTCAGAATCTACTAAATATAAAAAAATAGAGAAGGCAATGGGGATATAAGAAAGAATAAGTAAAAGTTATTTTAGAAAGCACACATACATACATATTTATGATATATGACAGGAGTAATTATCTAATTAATGATAACTTATATGGCCTTTCCTATGTACCAGACATTGCTCTAAGTTCTTTATTTATATCAAATTATTTAATTCTCAAGACATTTTTGAGTTAGTTTTATTATCTTAATCTTCATTAAAGTAACAAAATATAGGAACAGTGAAGTTAAATAATTGCCAAAGGTTACAGACCTAGCATTGCTTATTGGAGGCCCCCAAACAATAAGGAAAATAAGTAAATATGCAGCTAGAGAAAGTGAAATGTCACCTAAGAATTCTGTAAATTAAGCAATAAATATTCACAGGAGAAACAGCTCACAAAATTCTGTAAGAAACACATTAGTCTACGTAGTGGGAGTTGAAGCATCAACAAATGACTAAAAATTTCAAAGGCAGGGGCAGGCACAGTGGGCAGTCAACAAAATAAAATAATGTGTGGATATGGAAGACCACAGGTGATACTTGGGAAGCAATGAGTCTTCTCACTTGTCTAGAGGGGAGTGTCAACAGGTATCTGTCTATGGAACAAAGGGATTGTATAGTTCTTCCTGACTCTTTGCTGTCTTCCAGCACTCAGGTTGGGGCCCCAGAGACAGGCAATCTGTCAATATTACTATGGAGCACACACCAGATAAATATTGTACTGGCTATTGTCTGAGTTGTGAGGAAACAGTAGGTCTGCTCTCAATCCCCAAAGAAGAGGTAGGCAAAATCGCAATAATGATATTTGAAAGCACAAGTAAGGCATCATATGATCATATGATCTGGATGCCAATAGAGGAGTGCTAATGGAAGGAACAGGGCCAGTGGCCAGAGAAAATAGGTGAATTTCAGCAAAGATGACTCCAGGCTTCCCTCCCTGTTCATGCTTCTCTGCTGTTTCTGCTTGCAAAAGAACTGGGTATGTGGAAGCTAGGGAGAAAATGGGACATAGAAGGGACTCTAGGCAAAGAAGAAGAAATCTTCAATGAGTAAAGAAGGTGACCTAACTGAGGGAGATGGGAGGGGGGAAGAGGGAAACACCCTAATGCACATGATGTACATTCACAAACTTACCAAAGTCAATTGCTAAGCCAAACATGAGAAGGAGGGAGGGGGAGGGAATGGGGTGGGAACTGGGGAAGGGTTAAATGAGTGCTGTGTGAACGTATTCCTCTACCAGCTTGTACCTCATAAAGATGTATGATTACAATGCACCAGTAAATTAAATAAAAGAGCTGGGTACTTTTTGAGAAGCAAGAGACAGCTATGTTTTTACATTTGGCTCAGGTATAAATAGTGAAAATATCTTATGTTCCTTGTATTCTGTGAAATAAAAAAAAATGTGATATGTTACCATCAGAGAATGCTGCTTTAGGCCCAGTCTTTAAAAGAGAATGTTGTAAGATAAAAATGTTACAAGTAAGAACATATGGAGTTCAGGGTAATATAGTTTGATGACTTAATGGGCCATGTCTCCTTGGCAGCATAGAACTAACGTATGTCTGGCTATTCCTTCTATCTCTACCTCAAGCAATATATATATATATATATATATATATAATTAATATATATTAATTATATATATAAATATATAATTAATTTGATATATTATATATAATTATATATAATTAATTATATAATTAATTATATATATAAAATTACCTGTTAGGATAGTTATATCACAAATAGGATAACAGAGGCAGAGAAGCATTTTAGTGATTTATTCATGGTCATTGGATAAAGTGAGTTTCTTGTAATCAGAGTTTTATCTCCAAATCCTTTCTGAGGTTTATATGCTATGTAGCCAGAAGTTCTAACTGCCATCTCACGGTGAAATAATAAAGATGTGAATTCCATGATTTAAGAAGTTCTCTGTACTTATACAACAATTAATTTTTTGGGGGGTGATTTCATATTGATCATGGTCCTTTTATCAACCCTGCAGGACAGGCAGAGGAAGTCCTACAGATGAAGATGATAATAGGAAGAGATGTTGGCTGGTTAACAGTTCTTCATATATAAGAAGAAATAGAATTCAGGATAGCCCAAGGCTTTGGGGTTTGTATGTTGTGGCTCCAAAGTCCAGTGCTCTTTGCATTACAATCTCTCTGATGCTTTGTCCCCTGTCAAAATCATCTGTGCTGTAGATAGACTGGGAAAGGCATACAGTAAAAGACAGGAGACACTGAGAAGTGAAACTTCTTATGCAATGAAGAGATCTTGTTTGACTGCAGCTCAAAGTTCTACTCTATAAGTTAAAATGGAGTTTAAAAACTTGTATTGCTGGTAAAAATGAGTTTGAAATTCATAACTTCTATCTTTTATTAATACTGTGATAGTCTAAGGATATGAATAAGTGAGACATACATGAATTAATTCAACATCTAAAATCATGTGATATCGTTAAAGGATGGACACTATGACTTTAAATACATTAAAAGATTATTGTAATATTATTGATGATAATAGAAAAGCCTGAATTTTCCTATTTATTTACTAACAATTAATTATTTTAGAAAGTGTTACCCTATGCAGAGGAATATTTTTATTAGGTAAGCTTTACCTATCTTTTGATAGATGGGATGAAAACATAAAATTCTACACATTTTAGGTGCGTTTGTCTAAATGTTGTGACAAGAGGATTAAAATTAATTTAAAATTGTGGTATCAAATTACTTTGCTTTTCTGACAGTCAGCACAGAATATTTTATATCGGTGCTCTCTTTCTTATTTTATGAGTATTTCATCAACATTTTATAGATAGCCAAAGCACTTAGCTAGTTAGTACTTATTTGTTTCTGGAAACCAATACCCAGCCCTGTCTGACAGTTTCTACAATCACTCTCAATCCTTCCAATGCAAAGCCTACTGATGGGTCCTTTGCTAAAGCAGTTTTCATATCTTCGCTTGTTTCTTCTAATTCCTTTCACTTGGTCAAATTACAGCTATCTAGATATGCATTCCCACTTTATTAAATACCTAACACATTGTGATCCAGATGTTAGGTATTTCATCATAGGGATTATATTTTTTTCACCCTTAAAATAACATTCTTTTGCAGACTTTTCCATTAACTCAATTGTTTCCTTTAACTTTTAAAACTAAAACCACAGAAAGATGGACTTTTATATAATAGTTAAAAATTATTATTGCCATCTGCACTATAGCTCAATGAGATATAAACGGCATGAGTCAGGTGATCCTGTGTTACAGTATTGTGAATCAGAGCTGAACTAAAATATACTAAATAAAAAATTATAGTAAGAGGACAAAAATTAAATAGGTCATATTTTATAGAAAGATTATCTGTCATAAAGATCAAAAAAGAACTTAAAATTATAACATGTCCAGAACCACCTAGTGATTTGTGAATGTGTAAAGATATTAATTTCACATCTAATGTTCACATCCTGTGTTTTATACTTATATTGAAAGCCCTTTAGGTTTCCAATGACTCAAATTTCTTATTCACACCTTAAGTCATTTTGGAAAGAATAATATAGTCTATGTGTTTTAGGAGATTGATACCAACAATAACTTTAAGATGAGAAACAGCATCTGGTAGTGTAGTGACTTCTTTGCCCATTAACCATACACTACATTCATGTGCAGATCTTTTATAAACCACCTATTCCCAAGACTTACCCAAGACCAATTAAATTATAATGTATAGAGTGGAACCCAGACACCTGCATTTATTAATGGCTCTGCTGGCGATTCTCCTGTGCACCCAAGAGAGAGAACCACAAGGATAATGCTTATAAGATTTGGAGTCAAATGACTAAAATTCAAAATGGCTCTTGACTATTGATTGATATGAACAAGTCATTTTCTCAGAATTGATTTCCATCTGTCAGCCGAGCTCTTACTTCTTTGGGTTGTCTTGAGGATTAGATAAGCTAGTTCTTTGCCTAGGTTAAGTAACAGTATTATTATTATACAATGAGGGGAAAGCCTCTGCCTTATGCAGGTGAAGCATGAGAGGGTGTGCCAGTCCCTGCAACTGCATGATAGTTCTTGGACCCCAATGTCAATGGCATTCCAGATTTCTACTATCATGCCACTTCCTGAATTAGAAATTTAAACTTTTCTTTATAGCTATCTTGTGCCTCCTTAAAGAAATATATAGCCCTGTGGTCAAGAGCACAAACTGTGAAGCCGACAGTCCAAGTTTCAATCCTGATTCCACTTCTGTTGGTTCTGTAGCGTTGCCCAACGCTTAACTTTTCTGTTCCTATGGCGGTGGTGGTAGTGAACTTCTTTACTAATGTTTCAACTGCAGGTGGAAAAATCTACCACTGTGCCAAGCAGTCCTTTCCATTTTTCTTAGCTGTTTCCCCACATCATGCCCACTAGAAACAATTGTGAAGAATAAACTTTTCAGACTAGGTACACACCCCTCTTGTCCATCTGGCACTTCATGGAATTTTTGAAGGAGATAATTCAAGCTCATTACTACTTCTTAAAAATGGTCTGAAAAATCATATCTTATTGATGGTTAACAAGTAGCACCTTTGTATATTCGTTTATTTCATAAATATTTTTGATCATACATCAGATGTTATATGTGATTGAAGATCAATGTTGGTGTTATAAGAAAAAATTAAGAGAATTTGTCAATTACTGCTATGTTTGTAGCTCTCTTCATTTTGGGGCTTTAATAAAATATTTTATAACATATTCAGTATGGAGATGCATTGAATATCATATTTTAACATTTAATATTATTCTTTTGGCATCTGTAATCCAAAGCATAGAAACATCATGTGATTCATGAGTTTTCTAGTTGTTTCTTGGCATTATAACTATTAGGTAATGTTGCATCAGAACCCAATGTCTATGGAGATGATATGGTAATGTCAAGGATGTGACTGGATATTCCGCTTAGCATTCAATATAAGATGTTTACAACTAAAGCTGTGGGGGTATTTGTCACAAGGGATCCACTATAATATATCTCATATCTGACAAAAGGCACATAATAGTCTTTTATTGCTTTTTATGCTTTGAGGGCTTTAATTTTTCTAAAGCCAAACAAGGTCTTTTCTCATCATTTGTTCTTGACCCTTAAGGTGCCAAAAGATATTTTGAGTAAAAACTCCCATACTTTCTGAAATAAATGGTATCGTGAACTACTGAAAACACCCGAAGGCAAAGCAGGCAACTTATTAACTACGACTTTATGAGGCTTCACAAATTCCATCTTGCAGAAGGCAAATAAAATCCTTACACCTGGCATTGCCTTTTTCTTAATACTTCACTGCTGCTGTGCAAAAAAAAAAAAAAATATTACCTCTTCTGAAGCTTCTAGCAATGGCTTGTCAAAAGAGAAATAAAATGCAGAGAGCAAGTGTTTACAGAATTTACATTTTCCATGGGATTGAAAATGCAGGTATAAGGGGCTTCAATGACATTCTTTCTCTGTCATGTTTCAAGTTTGCATGGATGACAGTGCTATGGACCATCATTTAACTGATGCCTCAGTGTCCAGCCTGAGAGCCAGCAGCTATGCTAGTGAACTTGTGATACTCTATATTGGTGGTTGTATTCATTCACCCATGCATTCATTCATTTGACAAATAAATCAAGCACTTACTATGCATCAGGCAATGATCTAGGTGATAAGAATATACCAGAAAACAAAATACAATGAAGCCCCTGCCTCTGTTGTGCTTTGTTCTAGTGGAAGGCAGACAGATAATAAACAAATATATAATATTCTAGGTGATTATAATTACTGTGGAAAAATAGAAATAAACAATGACAGAGTGGGGTTGTTATTTTATAAAGCTTAAATAGTTTATATGCATATGTGTGTATATGTACACATATGACAATGAAATATGTATATGAATATGAATTATATACATATACATACAAACTATATATACTTGATATGAAATAACCAAATGTTTACATATTTATGTATACATATGCATATATATATATTTCTTAGCCTCCCCTTTTCCTACTCCACATCACATGTCCTTCAGAACCTTGCTGGTTCTCATTTTTTTTTTTTCTTTTTTTTTTTTTTTTTGCCGTACTGGGGATTGAACTCAGGGGCATTCTACCTCTGAGCTATACCCCCAGCCCTATTTTTATTCTTTATTTTGAAACAGGGTCTCACTAAGTTGCAGAGGACCTCACTAAGTAGCTGAGGCTGGCCGCAAACCTGCAATCCTCCAGTCTCAGCCTCCCAAATGCTGGGATTACAAGCGTGCGCCACCACGCCCGGCGGTTCTAATTTACAGAATGTGTCCATGTCCCCTTCATTGAACAGGGCTTGGACCTTGACTTGATTGCCTGGACTAAAGCTGAAGTGCACCCCTGTGACTTCTACAGCTAGGTCATTCAAGCAATACAACATTTGTCTCTCTCTCACAAGATTTTCACTCTTAGAACCAACTCCACCACAATGCTGTAAGGTAGTCTGGGAAACATGAAGAGCCTCTCCCACGTAGAGAACAGGGGCCCTCAGCTCACAGCCCCAGCTGAGCTCAGCCCAGAACTCCCATTGCCATACAGGTGAGTAAAGTGTATCTTCCAGTTCTCCTCGGAGCTTCCTCCACTGAAGAGATCTGGGGCAAAGACAAGCCTCCCTTCCGAGACCTGCCCAAATTGCAGATTTATGAACAAAATCAAACACTGTCATGCTTTTAATCCACTGAGTCTTGAGTCTTATGCTGGGTTGTTACACAACAATGTATAGTTCCATAAATGATGCATGAACATATGCATGACTGATTTGGTTAAAGCTCTGTTGAGTGTGCTTTTTCCAATTTTCAGGGTGAGATGGCAAATGAAACACCTTGAATCCCATGTGGCTGTCTTGAGAGTGGGGTAGCTGAGCTGCCCCTTACTTACTAAGGGCATAAGTATGACCCCCATTTCAGTAAGATCCCACCTTGGATGACTCTGTCAGATTGTATTCTAAGGTCTTGATATTTTCTCTGAATTTGAGTTCTATGTCCAGGTTGGTCCAGTGAGGAGCTGAACCTGAGGCTTATTAGGGATTGAAGCTCTGCAAAATAGAGATGTCTAATCTTGAACAGATCATCTCACTAAGAGTCTTTTAGTATGTGGGTAGGGTGTCTATGTGTGTACCTGCACAAAGAATTGTAGTAAGGCTTAGCAATAATAATAACAATAACAATTTTATTATTGTAATTTTACTAACAATTACTAACATTTTTAGTGCATACTATGTGATGGACATTGCATGCTTTTCACACATTATAACTTTTTTCTTCAAAACTACTCAATTTCTTTGGTACTATTATTACCTTTTATTTACAGAGGGGGAAAAAAAGCTTACAAAGAAATTAAGCTTGCTCAAGATCAAACAATGAGTGTTTGAGTGGAGTTTTAGAAGTGCATCCTCTGTTAGCTAAGTCAGCTTTTGTGGCCACTCTGTAACACATCAAATGTATGAGAGGTACACGGTGCTGAAAATACATAAATGAACAAGAGCAGCAGGACAGGGTTGTCCATACAGAAGGAGCAGAGATATTACAGGAAAGGAAGTGAGGGAGAATTCTGGAAGGGCTGGATGCTGCTGGCACTGACCATGCTACCTTTATGGGGGGTGAAGTCAACAAAAGTGGAAGCATAGGAAGATGGGCAGTCCCATTGCAGTCTTCCCGCTCTGCAGAGCAGGGCTGCGAAAGACAAACTGGAGGAGAACATACGGGAATGAAGCGTAGCTTCCTATCTTGGTTTTAGTACCCTGTATAGATTACTCAAGTAACATTGTTGAGCTTCTAGGGCTTTTGTTTGTTTCCAGAATTTGATGCTGGGACATTCCTTTCATCTAGTCTGATTTCATGAGGAATGCTACCAAATGTCCATCCCTACTGGATCATCTTTTGCCCTCCCAGGTAAAGGTTTCTGAGCCACCGTGGCCAGGATTCTTCTGTTTATAAGTTTCTTTGTAGGCTGTCCTGCCCCACTGGAGCCTCACAATGACCCTCTGTGGCTGACTGCCATCCTCACTCTGATCTTCAGCACTTTGTCATTGCTATGGTTTCTTGAAGTCTGTTCTCTCATCTTAAGCCTCTTATACTCTTAATGGTGCTTTGAGACGAAGAATTGTCAAAAGAAACAAGCAAACAAAACCCCAAAGAAAACAAACATACCACCTTGGGTTTTCTTTTCTTTTCTTTTCTTTTTTTTTTTTTTACGGTACTGGGAATGAAACCCAGGAGCATTCTATCTCTGAGCTACAGCCCCAGCTCTACTTTTTATTCTTTATTTTGAAACAGGGCCTCACTAAGTTGTGGAGGGCCTCACTAAGAAGCGGGGGCTGGCTGTGAACCTGCAATCTTCCTGTCGAAGCCTCTCAAATGCGGGGATTACAAGCACCACCATGCCTGGCTCTACCTTGGGTTTTCTTAAGGAACTTTAGCATACGCTGAGAGTTTGCTCAGATCAGGTGAATTATCTTTTGTCTGGTGTATGCCACCTTTATTCACAGAGACATTCCTCGGCATTCTAGAAATGGTCCTTGATATTCTAGTGTTGTTCCTTGATTTCCAGGGAAGCAGCCTGTGACCTCGCACTCCCTTGCTCCTGTACCATGCCTTCATTTTAGTGTCCTTCAGGGGCTTTCAAGTCACCCATTGGTTTGAGTCTTTGTCTTTTCTCTTTCAGCATTGACTGTAGCCATTCATTGTGACAGCTCAGATCAGTTAGGACTTAGTCTGACACTTTGAAAGAAAAACGCCCAAATATCCCTGCCCTCAAAAACTACACTAAGAAACACAGTGCTGATCACTTATAAGCAACAGCTTCCATGGCTGATCCCTTACGTATGGGATCCTATAGCTCAATCAATTTGCTCAGGGCAGAAACATGGGCACTGTGCTTCCTGTTCACATCTTTCTCTTTCACTACTAAATCCTTGGAACACTCACTCTGTGAATCCTGTGCTGATTTTCCTTCCCAAATATCTTAGATTTCATCAACTTTTGGCCATCTCCATTACAATAGTCCAGAGGCAATCTCATCACTTACTTATATTATTGCAATACAATGTAATATAACACAATAATGTATAACACAAGTTTCCTTTCTTTCCCTTCTCCTCCTTTTTTTTTTTTTTTGCATACCAGTTTCCCTAATTCATAAATAACTCCTGTTATACTATAGAAAGAGCAGTCTTTGTAAAATGAACATCTATGTCACCATCCTACCCTTTTACTTAAGATCCTTTAATGTTTCCTCCCTATGTTTAGTAGATAAAGAAGAGAATTTACATAATTAAAAAGTAAGATGGCTATGTGTCTTGGCTTGCCGAGGAAAATCCCTATTTGTTGTAACTCCCAGTTTATTTATATACATATCATTTATTAGTATCGTCTCTTACACTTTCCAAAATGTACAGGTTTGGATAGTACATTCCATGGTCACATAATTTATACAATCCTTCATTATTTTACCTCATTATTTTGTTTCACCTACTAAACTGTAAACTGCTTAAAGTTCAAATAATGTCATGCTCACTACTGTACACTAGTATAGTCACTAAGACATAGTAGGTTATTGGAAAATATTTCCTAAGATACTAAGAGATTAATAAATGAATAATCCATATTCTAGTGGAGATGAGTAGATACACATCCAGGGGCTTTAAAAGTTGTTTACTGATTCTTCAGTGTTTTATTGATATCCTCCCTCTCTGAAAGAGAAAGAACTCATTTAAATTAAATAAAGTTTTTGTTCCCTTTTGAATCATTAATACAATGTATTCATGGTCTTTTGCATGGATTTTATTAGCTGAGAAAACTTCACTGTGGCAGTTTACTGCTGTGAATATCCTACATAGAGATTAGAGAATTCCAAGTTTTTTTCTTTTTTTTTTTTGTATGAGATAGTTCTTTTTGGTTGATAAAAGGAGTAAGGATATTATTAGAAGTGGTTATTTTGTATTTGTCAATGGCAGACACAGTTAATCTATTTTGAGCCTCATCTTAGTTTGGAAGAACATTTAGTGAATGATTCAGATAAATTTTTGGAAGATTGATTTAAAATAAAATGGCATCAACTTCCAGAGATACAAGTTTTAGTGAGACATCAAAAGCCTATGTATTTTGTAGAAATAATTTTTTTTTGCCATCAGATAAATATACTTAGCAAAATATGAACAGCTTTGTTTCTATTTTTCAAATGAATCTAGGCTAAAAAAGATACTTTTCTTCAGGAAAGTAAGAATAGAAAGGAAAGGTCACAAACCAATAAAGATATCAACCTTAACAAAAACCTTGTAATAAATATCATATAGCCGGGCATGGTGGCGCACGCTTGTAATCCCAGCATTTGGGAGGCTGAGACCGGAGGATCCGGGTTCGCGGCCAGCCTCAGCTACCGAGTGAGGCACTCCGCAACTTAGTGAGACTCGGTTTCAAAATAAAGAATAAAAAATAGGACCGGAGGTATAGCTTGGAGGTAAAATGCCCCTGAGTTCAATCCCTAGTACTGCAAAAAAAAAATATAATAATAAATAAATAAATATTATACTTATTGTTGAAACAAAATGGCGCAAAACAAGACTTCTTGTTATCATAGCTTCTGTTCAAGATAGTTATGAGGATCTCAGTCAGCAAAATAAGGCAAGAAAGAGAAATATTGCTGTATATACATAAATATGTGTAATTGATATAAAGTAAATTGCATTTATATATTGTTGATAAAGCATTAGAAAATGAAAAATATTAAATATGTCACTTAAATAGTATCAAGAACATTGACTATTTAGGAACAGATCAAGCTAAGGTATGCAAGACCTTTATGGTAAAGCATTAACAAAGAAAATTAAATACCTCACTTAAATAACATTAAGAACATTGGCTATTTAGGAAATGATCAATCAAACATGTGCAAGACCTTTAAAGTAAAAATTATAAACCTTTATTGAACGGAATTATAAGAGAGCTAAATAAGTGAATACTTCAGTATGCCACTGATCAATTACACTAATGGCCCCAGCTCTTCACCTCATGCTACCTGGAGGCCATTTTGCCATTTGACTACATTCCTATCACTACAGAGATAGAATCTATTTCACTGACAGTACTGATTTCAGGGATGTCATTTTTTGTAGCCAATGATGTTTGTAATATGTTGATTGATGGCTTCCCAGTGATCTCCTCATTCAAATGCCCAGAACTATTGAAGATGTTACCTATTGGGGAAAAAGGAGGTTTATGGGTGTAATTAAATGGAGGATATTGAGATAGGGAGATTCTGAGACAAAAGGCCTTATGAGACAAAAAGCCAAAGGCGGAGGCACAGAGAGATTTGAAAATGTTACATTACTGGCTTTGAAGAGGGAGAAAGGATTCCTGAGCCGAGGAATGCACTCTTATATGCAGCTCCTAGAAGCTAGAAAGGAGAGGATATTGATTACTCGCTAGGGCCTCCAGAAGAAAACAAGCCCTGCTGACATCTGCTTGAATATAGCTTTATGGGGGCATACCTGATATTTAGACATCACACATGTATACACACACACACACACACACACACACATATGTATTATCTATATCTCCAGATGTTAATATATGTATATAAACACACATATATATGTTAATATATAAAATGTATTAATACATATATATGTGTGTACACAAGCACACACACACACACACACACACACACACACACACACACACAGAGATGTAATCTCCAGATGAATTTAAACACATGCCATCACCCAGGCACCACTACCACAACCAAGGTATTAAATATATTCATCACTTTCAAAAATGTCCTTGTGTTTATATGTATGTGTGTTTTGGTAAGAACATTTAACATTAAATTTCTTCTCTTAACATATATTAAAGTTCAAGATACCATATTGCTAACTATAGGTACTATGTTGTAAAATGGAGCCCTATAGATATTTCTCTAAAGAAGACATATAAATGGCCAACAGGCATACAAAAAGGTCTTGTTATCACTACATATAAGGGAAAAGTAGATCAAAGCCACAATAGCAATTGCCTCACACTTGTTAGGATGGCTAGGATGTGGAGAAATTAGAACCTTTATATGTTGTTGGTGGGAATGTAGAATGATAGAGCCATGATGGAAAATAGTATTCAGGTGCTTTGAAAATTAAAGTTACCATATGATTCGGCAAACCCAGTACTGGGTATATACCCAAAAGAATTTTAAAAAAAATCTCAACGATTTAGCTGCATTCCCATGTTCACTGCAGCATTATTCACAATAGTCAAAATATGGAAGCAAACAAATGTCTGTTGACAGATGAATGAATAAAGAAAACAGAAAATTAGTTTTAAAAAATATCAAAATTCTACCATTTGTTAAAACATAAGCAAATCTACAAGATATTTTGCTAAGGGACATAAGCCAGAACACAAAAACTGCATGATTGTACTTATATGAGGCATCTAAGATAGTCAAAAGCATAGAAACACAGATTAGAATGGTGGTTGCTGGGGGCTAGAAGAAGGAGTCATGGAGAACTGTTTCTCATTATGTAGAAAGTTTTTGTTATGCCACCCGTCTACATCTTGACTTGAGCCCAAAGGAAACTAAATGCAGACTTCTGACCTCCAGTAGGGTAAGAGAATAAATGTGTGTTGTTTCAAACGACCAAATGTGGTAATTTATTACCACAGTCAGAGGAAACCAGTTTGGTGTGTAGGCAGACTGACACATGTGGAGGCTTGAAAAAAGGTCTGTTCTGCTGCAACGCCTCTGCCAGGACTGTGAGATCAAGGGCTGGTTAGCAGCTGGAGGAATTTCCAGAAAATAATTGATCAAAATCTTCCCCCACGAAGGAGATGAGTGTTTTTTTTTTTTTTTTTTGGTACTGGGGATTGAACTCAGAGGCATTCTACCTCTGAGCTATAGCCCCAGCCCTATTTTTTATTCTTTATTTTGAAACAGGGTCTCACTAAGTTGAGGAGGGCCTCACTAGGTAGCTGAGGCTGACCTCGAACCCAGATCCTCCGGTCTCAGCCTCCCAAATGCTGGGATTACAAGCGAGCACCACCACGTCCAGCTAGGAGATGAGTTTTGATATGGAAAGTGTTCCACTGAGTGTCCAGCAAAAGAGATTAATGGAGGTCCAAACCATGGTGTATCATAAGGCATGTGGAGCAAGGCTGGAAGTTACAAGACAGTGGAGGCAATGTCTTAACATTTACAGAAGAAAATGATTTCCAGACCAGATTTCTATCCAGCCTTAGTGTTAAGCAATGGTGAGTTAAGAATATAGGTAGTTCCAACCTTACCAGAAAGACATGGGATCCAGGAAACAGAGAATCCAAATATAAGAATGCCAGTGAGTAGCCAAAGAAAAGGGGCTAGGGATGTAGCATGCCCCTGGGGTTAATCTCCACTATCCCTCCACCAAAAAAAAAAAAAAAAATCTTGAAATTTTCTTTCATTGTTACCTATCCTCAACTTTTAATCCATACATGAACTATAAAATATTAAATTTGGAGGAGACCTGAGTCTAAATTTTCTATCTCACTGATAAAGGAGACTAGTGTGATAAAGGGTGCCCACAGTCACAAAAGCCAGGATTAGTACTGTTGGGATTAGGGCCCAGGCTCTGACTCTGTAGCACCATGTTGGTAAAGACAACACTACCCAATATACCCAGTGTGAACTTGTTAATAAAGTTAAAGTAAAAATAAATCAGGAGAAACCAAGCAAAGATACAAATGGTAGGGAAACCTTAAACAGCAAGCTCTTGGTGCATCTTTTAGAATGTAGAACCCAGAAAGCATTTACCCAAAAGCTTTACATCATTTACTGTGTTGTGCCAGCTTTTTAATTTGGCAGAAATAAGAGAATGCTCCCTGTAATCAAACACCCAGCCTAGGTTTGTAGGCTATAATAAATTAATGAAGTCAGTGAGTTTCTCCTCTCTATTAGATTATCAGTGGCTACCATTTTCTAAGATAGAGATAATAAAATACGATGCCATAAAATGCTCTATCAGCAAATGTTTCTTTATTGCCAAGTAATTATTAATGCTGGAAGAAATATGCTTGGTCAGCTTGGCAATACATTTAAAAACCTCAGGTCCTTAAAATCTCTACAACTCCATGTCCCAATTTCCCATACTTACTCCCTGAGCTGTACTTTCCTCTTCCAATTGCTTTCAGTAATGAGAATTCTAGAATCAGAAAACAGACCTTGCTGTTTTTATAGGGATTTGTAGGATAGTAGATCAAGAGAGAACAAATAAACTGCCTAAAAGAAACCATGATTGCTGAGCCGGGTGTGGTGGCGCATGCTTGTAATCCCAGCATTTGGGAGGCTGAGACCGGAGGATCCAGGTTCACGGCCAGCCTCAGTACCTAGTAAGGCACTCCGCAACTTAGTGAGACCCGGTTTCAAAATAAAGAATAAAATAGGGCTGAGGGTGGGGGTATAGCTCGGAGGTAGAATGCCCCTGAGTTCAATTCCCAGTACCCCCCCCCCACAAAAAAAAAAAAAAGAAACCATGATTGCTATTGCTAGTGAATGCCTAGCTAAAAAGTATTAGGATATATTCAGCCAACCATGGTGGCACATGTGTGTAGTCCCAGCACTTGTGTGGCCGAGACAGGAGGATCGCAGGTTTGAGGACAGCCTCAGCAACTTGGTGAGGACCTCAGCTACTTAGTGAGACTCTGCTTCAAAAAATAAAATAGGGATGGTAGTATAGCTCAGAAACAGAGTGCTCCTAGGTTCAATCCTTAGCTACCCCTCCCCCCAAAGAAGAATGCTATATTCATTTATTGCTAGTTTTTAAGGCCTTCTGTCTGTTCTGTATCAGTTTTTCTTCGTACTTTTAGAACTATAGCACATAAACATACATGTTTACAGCTTCTTAACTGGGCAGGTCCTTTATAGAAATCAATGGCTATCATCACACTTAACAGATTGTATAAAATTTTGATGTAGAAATATGAAAAATAGTCTACAGACTCCAAGAGAATTGACTGCCTCAGATTAGCTATCTAGGGATAGACAACAGATTTTTGGAGGTTGGGAATCTGTGCCATCATATAGATCTGGTCTGACTGTAGGATAATGAATTGAGATTATGTCCTGAATCCTCAGGAACCCTTCAGTTACAGATGCCCCCCCACCCCCACCCAGTGATGTGTTATTTTCTTAAATAACTTCTTAAGATCTTCAGGTATTTGAGGGTGATCCTAAAATTATATTTTGACATAAAATAAAAACATATGTATGGGTCCTAACTAATAGGCATTTACTTCCATAATCTTCTGATGATGCATATGTTTGGGACTTTGGAAAACTTCCCATCTTGCTTTTTATTTATTTGCAATTTAAATATGTTTCACTAGAAGCCAGGTGAGGAGGAGTGATGTGTGGAATGATTCATTCTCAAAAGAAATATGTAAAAAGAAAAACAAATCCTGAAGAACATTGCTATGCTCAATTCCAACGCTATTTCTATGAATTGCCAAGCCCATCGTTTTATGTCTTTCAACATAAGCTCTATAAAAAGCCTGATAAGATAATGGTGAAAACATTTTGAACTTAGAATCATTAAATTTAAAATATTATTGGTTGAATAAAACACAATACTTGTGCCCACATTTTTGGTTGGGATGATTCACTAAAAAATATTGACATCAGTTTTTAGCCTTTCCTTTTCAATTATAGTAGCTTGGTTTAGAGACAGCCCTTTGCACGTGGTCACCAATACATGATTCAAAAAACATTTATTTTTGTACATATGTGAAAATACCAATGTCAGTCTCAGTACTCTGTATGGGGCTATGTGCATGAACATTACTGTCAACATGATTTAATGAATCAAAGAATGTATATAAAATATTTCTCTTGCTTTGCTGTTGTTTTTTAGTTATTATTTGTTGGTTTTTTTCATTGAACTAAAACAGCAGTATAGTTCAGTAAGAAAGCATCCCTGAGCCCCTAAACATACTTGAGTTTCGATTTTTTATACTTAAACTGAAGTATTCATCAACATGTATTGAAAACATTGCTTATATCTGTGTACCTATGTGAACAAAGAAGCAATGGATAAGAGCCCTGTTCATATTCTCTCAGGCTTGAGAAACTTGCCCCTGCATAGGTGGTGGTGAATATATTTTATACAATCTATTCCCTATATATCTGTTAAAGGCTAGGTCTCTTAAAGAAGAAAAGAAATGACCCAATCCGACATGCACATGTGTGCTTGGCCACACACACACACACACACACACACACACACACACACACACACACACAGAGTCTTGGTTCATCTTTGAAAAGTACACTTGGTGGTCCCCCTCCTCAGATGTATGTGGCACTGGTTTGTGTAAAGCGATGTTAAATTGTTAAGTGCTTGGAAAGGTTTATAGACGCCTCCTCATAGCTGGCTGAAGTTTGCATGGGTCAGAGACTACATGGTCACTTGTCTTTGGGCCCATAAAGTCAGTTTCTATCATAATTTTTAAAGTCACACTAGCAAAAACATGACATTCCTATGGAATATAGCAGAAGACATTTTCAGCTTCTTGCTATCTCTCTTTAACTCACAGACAGTTCTACAGACATACAATGTGGAAAACAAACAAGCAAAAACAGCTTACCCACCCAGGAAAATAAAGAGCTCATCTGGGACAGTGTGTATAGCTGCACCTACTAGTAGTAAGTGTCATACAAGTGATTTATATTTTAAATTATAAACACTATTGCAATCAGCTCTGCATTCATTCTCTTTCAAGAGGTCAATGAGAAGACTTATCAGGCTCACAGTCTAAGGTAAGAATATAGTATTGAAGTTAAGAGGATGGGTTTTGGAGTCTCATGGAACATGATTCATATCTCAGCTCAGACTCCCACGGGCTATATGGCTCACACACAAAGTAGGGATAATATTGTATACCTAATGTTTATAATAATGATTAAGAGCCTGATATATAAAATCTCCCACCATGATACCTTTTATTAAGTGTTCAATATAGAGGAATTATTATTAGAGAAAGTGTTTTTAGGAAATTTATTAACTACTTAACACATGCCATGTATTCTTTACAGCATTTTATGTGATTTATCTCCATAACCTCATAAGAACAGTATGAGTTAAATACCATTACTATCTCAGTTTTATGGATGATAAAATGGAGACAAAGAAAAATTAAATAACTTGCATAATGTTGTTTTATAAGGAATTCGTATTTTGACAATTTTAAGTGTTTCAAAATATATTGTATTATGTAGTCTCCTACTTTATGAAAGCTGATAGGTCCAACAGAAGTTTACTAAGTGATGAGGCCAGCACTCAAACATGGGATGTTTGGATCCAGATGTTCTTTGCTTTTACACATGTATAGTTTCTAGAGTTCCTATGATTCTTTAGAAGTAAAGAGATTTATATGAAAAAATAAATTTCATCTTCCATGTGCACAATTTACAAACAATTCTTTTTCTGGAAAGTTGGAAAAATGACTTTGGTTGCTCTGTGAGGAATACAATAGCAATAAATTTAATATAAACAAGGTGCAAATGAGGGGAGATATCTGAAAACTGGTGCAGAAAAGGCTGTACACTTATTAGAATTTGCAGAGCACCCACAGAATGCAATGAATTTTGAAGCACTTAATGACACCAGAATAGAAATTCTCTATATGAGAAAAATTTATAATCATAAAGTCATTCATACTAATTTGTAGTGAGAGCCAAAGAATACTGCTTTTGTTTGTTGTTTTACTTGTTTTGTTCTTTCTGAGATGAACAAGAAAAAGAATTATTGTCTTGTAAATACAAGTAATGCCTAGGATGCTTTTTGATTATATGTTGATATTGTCCAATGGTATAGTAAAAAATTTTGCTTTTTTACTGATGCAGTCACTAGTCACTGTAGTCTTAGGCCAAATTGTCTATTGGTTGCTCTGGAAGCTCTTCCTAGAATGTGTAATTAAAAACACTTGGATAAAACTCCAGTAAAGTGGTAGGTAGTGGAGAGACACTTTGGGATGCTCTGCTGGTTTTCCCTCTGGAGGTATCACTTTGGGGATGGGGTTAGTTTGGAGATGGCAGGTCAGGGATTAGACATTCAGACAATAACATATTATACTAAAATTTTGATAATCAACTTGGCCAGTCATGTCTTTTTGCCTACCTTTGCCTATCTTCTCCATGCTTGTTCATTTTAAAATCTGGAATTCTATTTCCAACCATATCTTCCTATTCTCTTTTAACTTTTTTTTTTTTGCCTGCACCTTAGCCTTATTTATACATATAATTTCTCATTTGCACTATTTCTCCATCTATTTTATCAGTTATACAGTATTTGGTATGTACTCATCAAATAACCTATACTCCTTAGCCAATTATTCTGCTTGTAGATATCCTTGTCTTCCCCTGTGTCTGTCTACTCAACTGTTATAGGTGGATATAATATGTCCCCTAAAGAGCTCACTTCATGTTTGGGAGCTGAGGTAATTGAGTCGTAAGTACTGTAATCCCAGAAGTAGATAAATCCATTGTAATGGATTTACCTGAATGGAACTCAGTAGGCTAGTTGGGTGTGGCTGGAGGTGGGTCCCTGGGGTTGCCACCTTGGGGATTATATAAAGGGTTCCTTCTCCCCTTGCTCCTGCTCTATTGCTTCTGGCCTCCATGATATAAACACAGCCCATGTGCTCTCCCTCCACAATGCCCTGAGATCTGTAGCCCCCAGCTTCATATAGACTGAGCTTGAAACCATAAGAAAATAAATCTTCTTTCTTCTACGTTAAGTGGTCAGATATTTAGATTATGGCTGCAAGAATGCTGATGATTACATCAACCCTTCAGCAATTTACTACCAATCTGATCATTGACCTTGCCAGCTTTCTTTACTGTAGGTAAATGTCAAATCCCCCAGGTGTGAACCTACAAACAAAACTGATCCCCAACAGATTACAATCTTAGAGAAGTCATCTGGTGAGGTCACCTGTCTCAGTTTCCAAAATTGGCCTGTCAACATCAGACTGAGAGTTGTACAGATTAGAAGCTTGTATAGATTAGAAGCAGAGTAGATTAGAAGCAGGTACCTGCTTCTCGATTAGATTTATGCCCTACCAATCACACATACTTTTAATGCTGTTTTTGTTTTTCTGGTTAGATTTCTGCATCTTATCCATGGGCTCTCAAAGGCTAACCTGAGCTTACCAGCTTTTGGCTTCTCCCTAACCTTCATTCACAGACTAAAGTCCTCCTGCCCTCACTAAATTAAAATAGGATATCTTTGCACAAATTGAATGGCATTCTAAGGAAAATTGCATAATCATGAGAATTAGTGGCTACATGTGTAAGATGGAATTAGAGCAGACCGGAAGCCTCCGTTTGTCAAGTAAGGGATATGATGTCTTGTAATTTGACCTACAATTCATCCAATCCAATGATTAAAAACTCAGAAATGTGCCTGGGGATGTTTTACTGCAATTAGTAGTCTAAGTAACTAAAATTTTAACTAATCTTTGTTTTGTTTGGGTTTTGGTTATGTAATTGGAGGCAAGCTACTTATATTCGGTCCAAGAGAGGCCTTTTTACCTTAAAAATGGGGGAGGAGATACCAATGTCAGTCTCGGTACTTTGTATTGGAAAGGAGGTCCACCAAATGCTGTATGCATGTATGTCACTGTCAACATTATTTGCATATGATGTGAGACTATAATACACCAATAAAAGCACATTACAAAAAATTTTAAAAATAAAAAGGAGAAGGAGTTTAACTCACATGGGAGCTAGGAAGATTAGGTACAATATTAAATATGAGAGTATTATATAAGTTAAACATGAGAGCCGGGCGTGGTGGCGCACGCTTGTAATCCCAGCATTCGGGAGGCTGAGACCAGGGGATCCGGGTTCGCGGCCAGCCTCAGCTACCTAGTGAGGCACTCCGCAACTTAGTGAGACTCGGTTTCAAAATAAAGAATAAAAAATAGGGCTGGGGGTATAGCTCGGAGGTAGAATGCCCCTGAGTTCAATCCCCAGTACCGCAAAAAAAAAAAAAAAAAAAA
>PVLC010028586.1:0-20906 GCA_004027655.1 Graphiurus murinus
CCTCCTCCCTCATTCTCTTCCTCCTCTGCCCCCTCCTCTTCTTCTTCTCCTTTTTCTCCTCCTTCTTTTGTGGAGATGGTTATTAAACCCAAAACCTTATATATGGCAAGCACTCTGCCACTGAGCTACACCTCAGCTTCCCAAAACATTCTTGACAATGGGACAGGAAGAGATATCCCACTCTTTGTTCAGGCCTTTGGCAATGTTGAAGTCATATAGGATTCATGGTAGGCATGAAATAGGAAAAGACAAATATATAAAATTTGAAATATTTCCAGAATATGTAGTACTTATAGATGTGATCTGAATATTTTAATACCTTCATTTTTAGAGATGAATATAGACTAATTAATTAATCATTATCTTTTACATAGCAATTCCACTTTAGAAGTTTTTCTTCCTAAGTGCAATAATTATGACTTATAAAAATAGAGTGAAAATATAATTTATCACCAAATTGGGATACTTTTACAGGTGAAAAGGTGTGCTATAAATAATTATAGCAGGACCACAGGTATAAACTGATTCTATCGTGGGCAAACAAAACCGTATTTAGGTATCATGAAAATGGCCAAATCACTCTTTCTAATGTCAAAGTAAATAAACAAATAACAATAATAAACAAATAGACAGGTATTATGATTCTCACATAAGATAGTAACATATCTTCAGGCACGGTGGTACACACCTATAATCTCAGTACTTGGAAGGCTGAAAGAGGAAGATAGCAGGTTCAAGTCAACATGGTAACTTAGTGAGACCCTGTTTCAAAATAAAAAAACATAGGGCTAGGGGGTTGGCTTAGAGGTAGAAAACCCCTGACTTCAGTAACACACACACACACACACACACACACACACACACACACACACACATGCACACACTCAGGTGCACACAATGATAACATAATATAAATTATTTGATACCATAAAAAGAGTTCACAGTATGTCAAGATGTGAAAAAAAAAAAAAAAAAGATCAGTGTGGAAATTTATTTCCATTCACCATGTGAAGGGAAAAGAGAGTAGAAAAACTGCTATAATCTATTAAGATTATTTAGTTTGACTCATTGAATGACACAGATATTTGTGTGTGCATATGTAAGTGTATATATATATATATATATATATATGAACACATATCTATGTGATATATATATATGTGTGTGTGTATATGTATATATATAGGTTGTATATAGGTAGGTTATATATATGTAATATATATATTACATATATAATGTAGAACATATATAAACATATCGTAGAACATTTTTGCTATGTCACCATGATTTACATTATGATACGAGATGATAATGCACCAATAAAAGCACATTAAAAAACAAAAAAAAAGCAAAACAAAACAAAAAAAATCCCTTACACTTCCAGGGCTGGGAAGTCTAAGGTCAAGGCACCAGTAGCTTGGCAGCTCGGCCTGGGCTCACCCTCCGCCCCTTGCCTGGTTCCTGTGCCTTCAAGTGGTGGAAACGATGAGTGGTCACATGGCAGAAGAGGGCAGGGAACTTCCCTTCAATTCCCTTCAACCTATTTTTCAAGGGCACAAATCCCATTCACGAGGGTTGCAGCTTCATGACGCTCTGTAAGAGCCTGCCTCTTAATACTATCATGGTGGGCATTAGGATCCAATATTTAAATTTTGGCGGAACACAAACATTCAGACCTTCCCTCCATCCCTCCCTCCGTCCCTCCTTCTCTTCTTGCCTTCCCTCACCTCCCACCATATTTCCTAGTCTGATTCATTCTCGCTAGTCAACAGTCTGTGGAGTCGGTACTTTTAAAAAGTTACTTTTGGGCTCATCAAGGCTTTTACAAATGGATTCAGCTGAAGGGCAGCTCAGAGTCAAAGAATAATGATTCTTCCCCAACGTATAGCACTTTCACATTAAAGTGCTTTCATGTGTATTATCTGATTTGATCTACCCAACAATAGACAGGTATTATAATTCTCATTTTACAGTTTGAGAACCAGAATTTTTGAAAGATTAACTTAATTGCCCAAAGTCAAGCAGATATTTTGAGGTAGGTCTGGAATTATCACTCGTATCTCCCAACTCTAAATTCAAACTGCAGTGAAGGGTAGCTTCTTAAGGTTGTGCGTGGTCTCTAGGTGTGACCCCAAATTTTATTATATTCAGTGTTAAGGGGATGCTATTTGGTTGGAAGAGACCTCTGGAAATCAATCTTGAAAATTCATGTGCACAAATGATGTACTTAGCACAGTGTGTCTTGCCTGATCACTAGACAATTAAAATAATCCTGAAATTAATAAAAGAACTCAAACTCCATTCTTGTAAATTGAATATTTGACCAGGGATTATGTGTGTGTGTGTGTGTGTGTGTGTGTGTGTGTGTGTGTGTGTGTGATACTGGGGATTGAACCCAGGGACATTTTACCTCCCAGCTATACCTCTGCCTTTTTATTTTATTTTATTTGTTTTGAAACAGGGTCTCATTAAGTTGGTGAGAGTCTCACTAAGTTGCTGAGGCTGGCCTCCAACCTGCAATCTTCCTGTCTCAACCTCCCAAGTATTGAAATTACAGGTGGACATCTGTAAAGGTGTATTACTTAGGATTTTTCCATTTTATTAGTAGATTTGCTACCAGCCAGGTATGGTGGCACATGCCTGAATCCCAGTATTTGGGAGGCTGAAACAAGAGGATCATAGTTTTAAAGCCAGCCTTGGCAATTTAGCAAGACCCTCAGCAACTTTGTGAGACTTTAATTCAAAATAAAAAAATAAAAAGGTCTGGGGGTGTACCTCACAGGCAGAATGGCCATGGGTTCAATCTCCAGTACAGAAAACGCCATAGATTTACTATCTTTATTCAGGTTTCGGTGTCTTGTAGGTGCTAATAAAGGTTATCGGGGCATGTGAAGGGAATTAAGTATTAATGTCCTCTGTTTTTTACTCAGAAATCAGTGTGACATCTTCTCATCTGAGCTTTAGGTTCTTTGAGGCTCCTTTTGAGAGGATAGTAATACTCCTTATCTAGGTTCCAGTCCATCTAGAAGACACCACATTAATAGTCTAGAAACAAGACCATGCACTACTGTTCCTCTTAAAATTAAGTGCAAAATTTGTGAAGAACATTGGAAAATCTTTGCTTATGCTTCTGAATCAAATCTTGCCTGATTTCTGTTGACTCAGCATATCCTAAGGCCCTAAGGCTTGAACAGTCACTCTATTTCCTATTTTAGCAGTTGGTTGAAGGATCTCAGAATTGGGGGGCAGTTACTCCCATGATCAACATTTCTAGTTCTGAAATCTGACAACCTTGTCTTATTTACCTGACCTACATTTATATTGTTGATGTTTAATATTTAGTAGCTCTTTAAAATTTATATCAGGCTATTCATAATTTGTTTTGGGTAGATTTTATGTCAGATACTTAATATTTTATGTCATTCTTAGACTCAATCACTTGCACATAAACTAGAACATTAAAATGGTGGCTTGACAGTGTTTTCAGGTATGAAGAAAGAAGATGAGTAAGCTAAATCTAAAGGAGTTTTTTTTTTTTTTAATTAGCTTTGAGACTTACACATTTTGTTTGAATTCCATTATCAAGTAGTAAACAAATAAAATTAGCTTTTATTTTACAAGGTTGAAGGGAAGAAGTGTTCATGCAATAGCTATAAGAGAATAGGCTTTGAGTGAATCCACTGTTAAAATCCTAGCTGCTTCCTGTAGCAGCTGAATGGCTTTAGACAAGTTAGCCTTGCATTTTTAAAATTTTAATCCTTATTTTAAAAATACTTAATTTGAGCTGGTCATGGTGGACCATGTCTGTAATTTCAATACTCGGGAAGCCAAGACAAGAGGATCATAGATTCGAGGCCAGTCTCAGCAACTAAGTGAGACACCCTCAGCAACTTAGCAATACCCTGTTTGAAAGTAAAAAATAAACAGGGCTAGGGGTATAGCTCAGAGTAAGATACCCCTTGTTCCATCCCCAGTACCCAATACAAAAACAACAACAGCAAAATAAAACATACAAACAATAACAACAAAAGACTTAATTTGTGAAGTTGTTGTGAGGATTATATGAAATAATATGTACATCAAAAGTTTGAGGACAGGGGAGGCTGAGTCTGGAGGATCTGGGTTTGAGGCCAGTCTCAGCTATTTAGTGAGGCTCTCTCCAACTTAGTGAGACCTTGTTTCAAAATAAAGAATAAAAAATAGGACTGGGGGTGTATCTCAGAGGTAGAATGACCCTGAGTTCCATCCCTAGTACCACAAAAAAAAAAAAAAAAAAAAAAAAAAAAAAGTTTGAGGACAGGCTCAGCAAGTAGTGAGACTTTCAGCAATCTAGTGAGAGCCTGTTTCAAAACAAGAAATAAAAAGGGATGGGGGTATAGCTCGGAGGTAAAATGTCCCTGTGAAATGGAAGTTTTCCTTACTGAGGGTTCTTGTCCGGGAACGGGGAAAAGAGGCAGAGCACCCTTTTGGGCAATGGGGACCCCGGTACCCATTACTACTTATTATATTATTATTATTATTATTATTATTATTATTATTATCATCATCATCATTATTACTTGGGAGTAGCCCAAGTCACACGCAGTCAATTGCAAACTGCTTTCTCCCGAAGTCCACTCCATCTGCAGGAAAAGAGGTGTGGATGAAAAGAGGTGCAGACCACCCAGAGGGGCCCTGGTGGGCCTTGAGGTTCAGCAGCGAGTGTAGCCCGGGCAGGTGGCCTCAATTATATACTGCTTTCTCTCAAAGCCAACATGACCTGTGAGAGAGAGAAAAGCTCCCAAAGGAAAAGATTTCCAAAGTGAACAACCATCTAGGGTAGCTGGTCTGGGAGTTTATATACTTCTCTGCACCCTCTTTTAGTTAGGGTCTCAGAGTCAGTTTCCTGAGATTTGCATTGTGTTCTTGAGTCTCCTTCTCTCAGTTGGGGTTCCAGACAGTGTTTCCTGGAAATCTCCTGGTATTGCTCATCAGCAGGAACAACTGGAGTCTTGTGAAGCCCTTGTCACCCTCAGGAGGCTTCTGATCTCGTTATCACTTGACATTTGGGAAGTCTGGTCTTTTCAGGAGTTTTGGAAGTTAGTATCTGTTGCCTCTCCGGAAATGAAGTTTTTCCACTGTGGCCCTCTGGCCCTGTCTGCTTACTTCTTTCTACCTCCTCATCAGGATTCAATCTTCAATACAACACTAAAGAGAAAAGAGAAAAGACAGAAGAGAAAAGGAAAAGAAAAATGTGCAGAATGCCTCAAACAGTAGGCATTTAGGGGTGTTTTTTGTTTGTCTTTTTTAGGCTATACAGTAAAAATATAGTATTGAGTCTACTATAACTTGTAAAACGTAATTATTTGCATTAATTAAAATTTTTCTCTTTCTTAATTATCTGCATGATTTTTCTTCCCCATCAATATGTTGTTAATTTTGTCATTTACAAGGAAATATTCACTTTTAATTCTGAGACATGGTAAAGTACACCAGCACTAAATCACTCAGAGCGACAGAAGCAGGAAGAGACCAGCAGCCGCGTCCGGGGCATGCGCAGTGACACCCGATTCCTTGCTAGGAAGAGATGCCCCTGCGAAATGCTGCAAGCTCTTAAATGAAATAAACGAAGACTTAGAAAAACACCGAGGAAAGTACACCCCTAGGTTTTTAAAAGGAAGAGTTGAAAAAGAACCATACATTTTTTTTTTTTAAGAAATAAAAAGTAGTAGTTTTTAAAATTAAAACTTTAACGTGAGCATGGCTGCACATGCCTGGAAATTTCAGTACTTGGGAGGCTGGGACAGGAGGATCGCAGGTTGGAGGTCAGCCTCAGCAATTTTAGCCAGACCCTCAGCAAATTAGAGAGATTGCTTAAAAAAAAAAAAAAAGTTAAAAAGGTAGAAAACTATAAAAGAAAAGTTAAAACCCACGTAAGCTGACACTAGTTTCTCACATCAACTCATCTGTTCTTTGACTGCCACACTGTAATATTTAGGATTGCATTTTGGGGGCCACATCATGCAGAGTAGTGTCACGTGATCGGTTCCAGCCTATGGGTGATGTCGCAAGGAGGTGGATCTCTGCTGAAGGAAATGTTTAGTTGCCAGAGTGTCTTTTCTGTTTGAGAGCCAACAGAATCCCTTAGCCATGGTCCCTGAGTAATTGACGTGAACAGTGTCACTCTGATGAATCTAACATTAACATGTAGCATTAAAAGAGATAAATGAAATTAATATTTGATGTTCTGGACCACTGAGATTTGAGGACTGTTTGTGACACTAGTGTAATGTATCACAGGGTTTGACAAACTATATCTTTTGCAAATAAAATACCATTGGAACACAGCCATAGCCTTTTGTTTATGTAATGTCTAAGCTGCTCCCATACTACAACAGTACAGGTGAATAGTTATGACAAGGGCTGTGTGTTTCAAGAAGCCTGAAACACCTGACCCTTTAAGAAAATGTTTGGTAACCTCTGATACTATCATAAGGAAATAGAACAAAATCTACCAAAAGGTCTTGTAAAATCCCAGTAGGCAATAGTTTAGAAAAAAAGAAACGAAATATTACAGAGAATAATGGCAGATAGCTTTCTTCAAGTCCTTTTTCATAGAGTTGGTGGAAGCAGATATATGCCCCTTTAGGGAAAAAGTATAAAATCAAGGTGAAGTTAATATATATGACATTAATATTACATGCAATATTTCAATGTATATTTCATATTATCATTCAGATCAGATATATATGATGCATACATATAATACAGATGCATATAATACATATCACATATGATATATGCAACATGCATGCATTAATATACAATGTAATGCATATAACATGTTACTATAACATGTGTATAACATATATAACATATAATATTAGTATGTATTAGAATAATATATACTATAATGACATATATGCTATATATTAAAAATAAATAATCAGGAATACGGAGATAAAACAAGATTTATAAACCTGACTAACACATAGCTTTGCTATACCCAACGGTAGCAAAATACATATTTTTTTTCAATTGGACACAGGATATTTATCAAAAATAATCATATACTGAGTCTTAAAGCAAACAGCAAATTGTGAAGGAATGATTATATTCAGAGTATGTTCTCTGATCACAGTGGAATTAAGATATCATCAATAACCGAAAGCAAATTCTCATCTCTTTAAATAAGATGAGGTTCAAGGAAATTAGAAAAATATTTTGAAATAAGTGGTGATAAAAGCATTCTTTGTCAAAACATCTGTGGTGAAGTTAAATTTCTGCATAGAGAAAAAATAACTCTAAATGAAAGATAACTTAAATAAATATAATTTTTAAAAATCTTCAGAAACCAACAAGCTGTGTATTCATCTCAAGAAACCAGAGAAAAAATTGCTAACTAAATGCAGGAAAAGAATTATAACAAGGAAATAGTAAAAATAGAACACACTAATGGAATAGAAAACAATGTGTAACATGAATAAAATAAAGTCTGGATTTGTGACGGAGTAAATAAGTTAATAGAATTCAAAAAAGATTAAAAATATGAATATGAGGAATATTAAAAGAATATCATCATAGCATTTGCAAATACAGAAAGGAGGAAGATTTTATGAGTACGATAGAAAAGCAATAACCACAAAGTAAACATGTTTACAAGTTAAGCTGGATTAAAATTAAGAAATTTCATTTATTACAAGAAACCATTCAAGCGGGAAAAGGGAAGTCCGAGTAGAAAGTATTTGCAATACAAACACCCAACAAAGGACTTATGAAGGATACAGAAAAAGAACTTCCAGCTACTAACAAGAGGAGACAGAGCTAATCCAATTAAAATGGGACAAAGCACGCGGGGAGGCAATTCACAAAAGCGGATATCAAAACACCTAATAAACATATGAAAATGTGCTCAACATCATTAATCATCAGGGAAAAGTAAATAAAAAACACAAGGCAAGAACAGTGTGCATCTAAAGGAAAGACTCCATGGGGCAGGGCGGAGAGTAGCGGGAGGTAGGTGAGGTGTCTGCAGGGGTACAAAACTGAAGCAGGCATTCACTCTGGAATTGATCAAGGGCGGAGCTCTGCACACCTCTGGAAGTGGGCGCCTCCTTCAACTTTGAACCTAATCCTCGAGTGACACCCTCCTTCAGCTTCACGCCGGGGATGCCCATGCAGCAGTCAGGCACAGGGGGCAGCTTATTCCATTGTCTGCTGTGGATGTTTCACTTGTCTAGTGTGCTCCTGGCCCTGATGTTGATGTTGAGAGAAGATCCAGGACTAGTGAAGTGCTAATTGGCACCACCCCGTGAAGGGCATTTTAGCACATTCTAGAGAGTGTGTATCCACATGCCCTATGCTGCCGCTGTTCTGCTGGTATGAAGGTTAAAATGATGGGTTAATACTCAAGCAGTATTTATTTGGAAATCTATAGCTCCGACTAGCATGGTGGCACACGCTTGGAATCCCAGTACTTGGGAGGCTGAGACAAGAGGATCCCAGGTTCAAGGTCAGCCTAACAATGTGGTGAGACTCAACAACCTAGTGAGATCCTGTTTTAAACTAAACTAACTAACTAACTAACTAACTAACTAACTAACTAACTAAGTAAATAAGATAGGGCTGTGGATGTGGGTTAGAGGTAGAACTCCCCTGGGTTCAATCCCCAGTACCAAAAAAAAAAGTAAAAAAAGAAAATAAAGAAAGCGAAGGGTTGATATTCTCTTTCACATGTAGAAACTAGACAGGAAAAAGAAAAGGGATTTCATGAAAATAAATAGGAGACCAGTAAAGTAGAGGCTGGAGATTCGAGGAGGGAGGAAGGGAGGAAGGGGAGTTAGGAGAGAATAAATGAGACCAAATTATGCTGTGTGCGTGTATGAATCCATCACAATGAAGTCTACTGTTATGTATAATTATAATCCACCAATACAAATATGAACAATAAAGTGTTGAAAAGGTACTATGAAATATACGTGATTAAATGCATAAAATTATAGGAAGTGAATTAATTCCTGAACTATATTAACAACTAGATTTTTAAAGAAATTAAAAATCAATTAGATTATTTTTAATATATTAAAATGGAATTCCAAGCCTTCCCCCGTGCAAAAAAAGGTTTTAGAAAATACAACTTAATACCAAAAAACATGTAAACGACATTATTAAGATTCAATAATATATATGTTATTGAGGTCATGGAGGAAACAGCTACCTTTACATACAGCTGGTGGGAGCAAGACTCAAAGTTGTGCCTTTAGGAAACGGTCTAGAATTATAGAATGAAATTAGGAACACATGTATACTATGTACCAAATCTGGGTACATTGAGGAATGCTGTACTTGGGAGGCTGATATAGGAGGGTCTCAGGTTCAAGACCAGTCTCAGCAATTTAGTGAGTCTCAGCAACCTATGGAGACCTTGTTTCAAAACAAAACAAAAAAATTTAAAGGCTGGGGGTGCAGCCTCTGAGGTAGAATGCCCCTGTATTCACCATGCCCCCCCCAAAAAAAAATTGAGGAGTGCAGTTCATAAGCAGCAAGTCACAAACATCCCAAGCCACACTGCAGTAGAAAGAGATTGTAGACAGTGAATGGGTCCATCAGCAAGGAAAATAGACAAAACGAATCGATAAGTTACATAGCACTTAACATATATGCTATGTTAGTGTTAGGGTTCTCCAGAGAACAGAACCAATAGGAAACACATTCAGGTACGCAATTGTAATCAAGTTTTAAAAGCTCCTACTTTACAAGTGAAAAAGAAATTCAAACTATTGACACAGGCATAGTCAAAACCAGCTGCTTTTATGTATAGCTTGTTTAAGTTAAAAAAAAAAAAAAAACAAACGACTGAATGAGGCCCATCCAAAGCAAACAGATTTTAAATGTTAATCACATCTAAAAAGAGACTTTTACAGTAACATCTAGTTTAGTGTTTGACCAAACAACTGGTATCCATCGTCTGGCCAGGTCGACACACACAATTAACCATTATGTGGTACAAAATTAATTGCTATTGAGCAATCCGAAATAATAAACTCTATATTTATGGAGCAGTATAACAGTATCTCAAAATATCATTAGTGGAATAAGTAAGAAACGGAGTGGAATAACATACTATTTATGTAAGTTTAACACATGCAATTCCCAACACTGTCTATACATATAAATATGTGTGAATATAAAAAAAAAAATTGATTGAGTTGACTTAGTTTGTTCAAAATAAAGGGGATATCTAGGAGAAAGGATGCAAAAGCAATAGAGCATGCAAAGAAAAAGTGGGATGAACACATTAGAGATGCCACATGTGGTTTGATGATAAAGGCATCTTATTAATTAAAAACTGAGGAGCTACTGAGTAATAAGTTCTGTGCATGTGATATGTAAAAATCACATCTAATATATTAATTCAATATACCAATAGAGAAACATTTAACATTGGCATATAGAGCTGGGCGTGGTGGCACACACATGATCCTAGTACTTGGGAGGCTGAGATAGGAGAATTGCAGGTTAACAGCCAGCCTCAGCAACTTAGCAAGACCCTCAACAACTTAGTAAGACCCTATTTCAAAAATAAAATAGGTCTGGAGGTGTAGGTCAGAGGTAAAATGCCCTAAGGTTCAATCTCTAGGACCACACACAGACACACACACAAACAAACAAACAAAAAAACGAATATAATATTTTATGCCAACATCCATTGAACCTGGCAAATACAGCTACTGAAATCCTACAGAAAACTTCACCCATAAAAGTTGATCTAGTACTTCTAGTATCACCTCACTGTGGAGGAGTGAGAGCCACCAACACAAAAGAAAGTTAAGTACCATGTATAACACTTGGAAGAAAGTTGGAAATGCCTCCTTATTCCAAGATGATTGATAACTACAGAAAGGAAAAAAAAAAACAAAAACACTTAGATGAGTTAACATAATTCAGCAACATTGTTAGATTCACATATAAAATAAAATACCCACATATAAAAATTAATCACATTCTATATAACAATAATCCACAATAAAATATACATGGAAAGATTATCTTTAAAGCAGCAAAAATAAATCAGGCAATCATCTTGTCACATATCTCACAGAAATATGCATGATCTTTCAGAGAAAAATATAATCAAAGGGCCTTTAAGAAGACTAAGGTAAATCTATGCTCTAATAAAGAGGAATAATCAATATAACAAACTATTAATTCTTGCCAGATTAACCCATAAGTTAAATGCAAATTCAATAAAAGTGTTAAAAGTTTTTCTTGAAATTTTAGAGACCAATCTCAGAATTCATATGAAGGAATAGAAAACAAACAAACCAATTAATTCTGAGAAAAACAAACAAACAAACAAACACTGTGGAATGGATTTGTCTAGGCTTTATTGGTTATTTGGCACCACCTCTGCAGTTCTGAGGACTAAAATGTCAAAAATCCCCTTGGGATTAAAATCAGTTAGTTGAGGACCGTGGAGTTAAAGTAATGAAAGTCATTTGATACAGGCAAGAGGTAGAGATATGTAGACTAATTACAATGAGGAAGAAACAAGAAACAGACAGTTATGGGAACTGGGCATATATATAGAAGTGCTAGTAAACTGGGCCTTTGTAATCCCAATACTTGGGAGGCTGAGACACAGCTTCCTTGGGAGGAAAATCACAGGTTGGAGGACAGCCTCAGCAAGTAGTGGGACTCTCATCAAACTATCAAGACCCTGTATCAAACTAAAAATAAAAATAGGACTGGGGTTTTAACTCAGAGGTAGAATTCTCCTGGGTTCAATCCTCAGCACTTCCCTCAAAAAAATAAAATAAATAAGTATAGAAGTGCTAGTAAAAATTAATGGAGAAAATTTCAATATAGGAACCTGTAACAAGTAACTATTTATAGAAAATGATACATAAAATAGATCTCCAAGCTATACTCCCCCAAAAAGTCTCTGATGGATTAAGGAAGTGAATGTAACGATTTGTTTTCAAAATTAAAGCAACACACAACCTTTTACCAGCATTTTTAGTTCTATGAATCCATCTTAGGAAAACTTTAAAAATACATTCAATTAGATATTTAAGAAGCTATCCATTTGGCACAGAAAAAAACCTCAAAAATATAATACCAAGAGAAGGAGGCCAGTTGCAAAGTCTATTTACAGTAAGACATACATTTAAAAGGTTGAAACATTCAAAACAGTAATATATATTGTTTATAGTTGTCAACATATGTATTAAATATCGAGAATAATGCGAGGGAAATTTTTTACATTTCTGGGAAAGGGAGAGAGGGCAAAGAGATGATGTGAGATTTTAATTACAGATGTGCCTGCATTTGTAATAAAAAAAAAAGACTTCTGAAGCAAAAAATGTGGCAAAGATTTTATATTTTTAGAATATTTAATCATCAAGTATAAAAATCTGTTCCTTTCCCTCTATATTTTTGCATTTGGAGATGTGCTCATAATAAAAATGCTAGGCCTTGTTGCTAATACCTGACCTATTGAATGAAGGTATCTCTTAATGTTTAGGGATAAATTAGACTTATGTTTCAATAGCGGGTGACCCGATGTCTCTCCATGTCCCTAAGAACACCAATGCAAGTTGTATGGCTTACACTTTCCCTACTGAAGTGGCCCTACATGGGCGATGGGGTATTCTGTTTCTACCAGCACAAGTTCAGCATTCCCCAATATGGACTGATGCACAGTATAAGTTTTTTTCTTTCTTACTTTGACAAGGTTTTACTTATGAGATTGTCACTACCACACACACCCACCACACCCTCAAAGGCTTTCTGTCTGTTTTGTTTTGTGATTTCTGAGCAAGGGTGAATTAAAGCTCAAGTTCCATAGTTCAGAGAGCTGATAAGCCTAATGCTATTTTCTTCCCCATTTATTAGATTCTCTCTCCTCCTCTCCTCTCCCTTACTCTTTTCTCACCTCAACACATTCATCTCTGTTCTCGTTTGCTTTAATGTCCTTTCGCCAACCTTATCTTGCTCTTCCCTAGCCAAAATAATGATGCAGGGTTTTTTTTTGTTTTTGTTTTTGTTTTGTTTTAAGTTCTGGGGATTGAACCCAGGAGCATTCTACCTCCAAGCTACACCCCAGCCCTATTTTTATTCTTTATTTTGAAACAGTGTCTCATCAAGTTGAGGAGGTCCTCACTAAGTAGCTGAGGCTGGCCGCTACTGTCTCAGCTCCCCAAGTACTGGGATTACAACCGTGAACCACCATGCCCAGCATTTTTTTTTTTTTTTTAAATTTTGAAGCAAGGTCTCACTAAGTTGCTGAGGCTGTCCTCAAACCTGCAATCCTCCTGTCTCAGCCTCCCAAGTACTGGGATTACAGGTGTGCGCCACCATGCCCATCTGACGATGCAGGTTATTCTTACTGGAGCCACCTACCACTCTGTCTCCAGAATAGACTTAGCTTAACCAG
Organism: Graphiurus murinus; assembly: GCA_004027655.1. NCBI lineage: Eukaryota > Metazoa > Chordata > Mammalia > Rodentia > Gliridae > Graphiurus > Graphiurus murinus. Next base: position 13,418 of record PVLC010028586.1, read on the forward strand.
TTGATCAGCGACTAGTGTTTTGCACAACCTCAGTGGATCTGTGTCACTCTCTTCATTTCTCTCCTTCTGAAGAAATGGGATTAGCTCTCTTTTACCTGTGTCATCTCTCAAGAAAAAGTTTTGAGGAAAAATATAGTGAATGATATTTCAAAAAAATTTCAAGTAATCTGACTGCAAGGCTCCTATGTCTTTAACTTTTCTGTGTTGAGAGGATATCAAGGGAAAACAAAATAAAGAAATTCAGAGTATTATGTATCTTACTTTCTGCACAGTCTGACTTGATACCTTCTTAGCCATTAAGTAGATTCAGACATAAAACTAGGGTTGATATCCTTTTTTTTTTTTTCTATAATGGACCCACTTCTGTATCATGTATCCTTTCCAAACCTTATCATTCTATTTCGTAGCTTCTCTTTTGAGATATTACTTACTCACTTAGATCTATAATGACAGGTAATTCCATACTATCTAGGAATACGAAATATCTGGTTTAAATGAACTAAATATGCATGTCTTGCTTTATCTCCACAGGACCCAAGCCAAATCTAAATGAGAATTGACACAAAAGAGAGTCATGGTCAAAAAGTTAAAAGATAACAAGTGTTATTGAAGATGCAAAGAAAACTGAACACTTACCTACTTGGTAAGAATATAAATTAGTACAGCTATAATGGAAATTACATGTGGAGGCTTCTCAAAAAATTAAAAATAGTACTACTATACAATTCATCGATCCTAATGTTGTCTATTTATCAAAATAAACAAATAAAATTACCACCTTGAAGCCAAACGTGATGGTGCATGCCTGTAACCCCAGTTCTTGGGAGGCTAGGACAGGAGGATCACAGATTTGAGGCTGGCCTCAGCAATTTAGCGAGGCCCTGTTTCATACTTTTTTATAAACAGGATATAGATGTAGCTCAGAGGTAGAAGCTCCTGGGTTCAATTCCTGCCCCCACCCTCCAAAAAAATTACCACCTGGAAGATATGCCTACACTTTCATGCCCTTGTATATTGCGTCTTTATTCACACTAGCTAAGAAATGAAAGCAACCTAAGTGTTCATTGATGGATAAACAAGAAATAAAGAAAATGTGATACATAGAGAATATGTATGTATATTTATATGGAATATTATTCAGCCATAAGAAAGAAAAAAATCCTGCTGTTTGTGACCAGATGTAAGAACCTGGAGAACATTATACTAAATGAAATAAGCCAGCCAGAAAAACAAACCCTGCATGATCTCACTAATATGAGGAATCTAAAGAAGTCAAATTCATAGAAACATAGAATAGAATGATAGTTGCCAGGAGGTGATGGTAGGAGAGAAGGGGACAAACTTTTGGTGTTAAGATGAGTAAGTTTGAAAGACCAAAAGCACTGTAATTGTAGTTAATAATACTGTACTGTGCACTGGAAATCTGTTCAAACAGTCAGTTTCAAGTGTTTTCACCCACCCTCTCCTACACACACATGCAAATGGTAACTATGTAAGATGGCCACTAGGTTAATAAGCTTTATTGTCTAGATATCTCACAGAGTATACGCCTATCAAATCCTGTTGCACACCTTAAATCTATATAATTTTTTTTGTCAATCATACCTTACTGAAGCTAGAGGGGGAAATATGTGTGTGTGTGTGTGTGTGTGTGTGTGTGTGTGTGTGTGTGTGTGTGAGAGAGAGAGAGAGAGAGAGAGAGAGAGAGAGAGAGAGAGACTGTCACGATTTCTGTTACAAGCACTTATACATCCACCCAGGTTTTGAGTGCCTTCTTTCTCTCTAGGCAGCAATACAAGCTGATAAAGTCCACACTGCAGCTACATTGTGAAATTCCTAAAAGACCTATTTTTTGTGGTGCTCAGAATCAAACCCAGAGTCTCATGTATGCTAGGGTAGCACTCTGTCATTGAGCTACATCCCAAACCCTTCCACTATGAGATTCCTGAAATATTGGACAGCATAAGGAAGACCCTATTACCAGGAGACCACGATATTCTCCGTTCAACATTCTTGAAAAGGGCAGATAAAGGAACAGAATGTCCATGACTCTTTAGAAGGATGTAGTGGTACATTATAGTGTAGTCTGTAGAGACTGGATGTAAGGATAAATCATCATTTGCTTTATTTCTCCCCACAAAAACTTAAACATATCCCTTGTGATGCATTGGTGAGTCCTTATTTGCAGTCGTATGATGTTACCATTTTCTATTACAAATTACAAATTCAATTCTCAAATTCAATTATAGTGGAGACAGCCAACCAATGAGCTTAGCAGCGTTTGAAAAGAAAGACAAGTTATACGCAAGTTTATAAACACATGTATCGATGCGAAACCGCTAAACACAAGCTTTAGCCAATACAAAGTGGGCAGTTTCCAGCTCCAGGCTGTGGTAGAGTGAAGGGGAGGATTTTGGGTGCAAAACATAGCACGGACTCTTAGATTGGTGTCTCCTCTGGAAAAGCATCCCAAAATAATGCTCTGTGAGGGACATACTCTTTACGGTCATTCCTAAGCTCATCAACACATTTGGGATTCCAGGAATCATTATTTTTTTTTTTTACTCTTTTTTTAATCTGTCATTCCCCATATTCATTTCACCACAAAATATTTTTCTTAGGAATCCTTTTTAACAGTTCTCAGAATTTGTGTTTTGCAGTTCAGAAAATAATAATGCAGAGCAAATAGATTTTCCATTATGGGAGACATACCACTGAAGATAGGATCCGCACCACAAGGCCTTCTGTTTCCATGAAAAGCCACAGACATTCGCAAAACAAATTTTCAGGCAGAACCATTTAGGACCTTGCTATTCAAAATGCGATTCTTGAAGAATAACACTGAATCATCCCGGAGCTTGTTAGAAATAGAGCAATCGGCCCTGTCCCAGAGCTGCTGAATGAGAATCTCACATCATCAGCAAGACCCCTAGATGATTCCAAAGTATATGAATTTCACGCATTTCTGCATGCAAATTGGAGAATGTAAATGAACCGTATTATACTTAAGGTCATTGGTATTTATCTTTTAGAACTTGAGCATCAAACCATTAGCTGCAAAGATTAAAAATTTAAAAATTGTCTGAAAATATCCTATTAGTCTTGACTGCTAGGTGGTCAGTTTAAATTTGCACATATCGGCTTAAGATCTGGGTCAAAATAACTGAGTCAGTGTATATCTGAAGATCAGGGGACTGGCAAAAAACATGGCCCAAACTAGAGTGAGGCCACAGCTCTTACTTAATTAGGACTTCTCACTAATTTGCTACTGAGAAGAGAAAGGCGATTAATAGCACACATGTACTATTGTTATACTGACACATTATATCCAGAATCCTCATTTCATTCACAGTCTTCTAAGAGAACTAACTGTCAAGTTTAGAAATACTCTTTTTTTTTTTTTTTGGTTCTGAAGATTGAACCCAGAGTCATTCTACCTCCCAGATACACCCTCAGTCCTATTTTATTCTTATTTTGAAACAGGGTCTTGCTAAATTGCTGAGGGACCTCACTAAGCTGCTGAGGCTGGCCTCAAAACTTCAACTCTCCTGTCTTAGCCTCTCAAGTACTAGGATTACAGGCACATGCCACCATGCCTGACTTCTACTATTTTGAAAATATGTATGTTAACATGAATTTATTTACCATTTACTTACCATAACTACTTCAAAAATGGATATACTTTGTATTACCACTGCTAATAACAATAAGATATAAATTTTCCAATCAAAGGGTGCATAATAAACAACCTACCATGTTGGAAGCATGCGTACTGCAAAATTGTAGCAGGGAATTCTACAAATAGGGAATATTTCATATTTAGACATATACTAGGTGTCAGAGTATGATTAAGAATCTGAGGAAATCTCTATTTCATAATTTATCTGTGTGTGGAGATACACATTGCTCAGAGTTAGTAGAGTGTTAGTAAGAGTGTAGTTTAGAGGGTGGAATAAGAGACTCTCTTCTTCCCAAAGTCCCTGTGTTGGTCTTTTTGAGTTACTACTGTCTTTCTCATTGAAGCACTGTTCAATGATTTTCTGAACAATGGTTCTCTGAAGACAGTAGCTTCCTAGTGGATGAGTGTCTGATTTTTCCCAGCACTCTCTTGTATAGAACTGGGCTCAGAGTTCATACTTGTAAAGCTAGGGATAAGAGATCGTGCAGAAAGTATTATTAGTAATTCAAAGGTAAGACATTGGCACAATTTAAGAATAGAAAGAGAGCTTTGCAAGCAATCAGATTGATGGAAGATCAAAGCCAAGGAACTGTGTGTGTGTGTGTGTGTGTGTGTGTGTGTGTGTGTGTGTGTGTTTCAAATTATTTAGAAGACTTAATGCTATTCTAATTTTATAATTGAGGGAAACAAGATCTTAAGTGCACAGATAGTCAGTGTCAGAATTAGGAATCAAACTTGGCTTTGACTGTAAAACTAGCACGCAATCACCATTTTAGGGTTTCTTAGCCTGAGCACTATTGACAATTGGAGCAAGACAATTTTCTGGCTTTTTTTTTTTTTGGCGGGGGGAGGTCATGTATGTATTGTAAGGTATTTATTTATTTTGTGTGTTGTTCTGGGGATTGAAACCAGGGCCATTGTACCTCTGGGTTATACCCCTAGACCTATTTTATTATTTTGAAACAGGATCTTGCTCAGTCACAGAGGATCTTACTAAGTTGTTGAGGCTGGCCTCAAGCCTGCCATCCTCTCATCTCAATCTCCCAAGTACTAGGATTACAAGTGTGTGCCACCTGATCCAGCTGCATTGTAGGATCTATAGAAGCACCCCTGACCTCTCTAAACTAAATGCCAGGAGTACATTTGCCTTATCCCCAGTTGTGATAACCTCCAATGGGTCCAGGCATAGCCAAATGTCCCCTGGAGGACAAATCACCCCTGATAGAAATCTACTGCTCTATTTGTAGTAGGCCCCTAGGATCTTTAATACGAGCATGTTACAGTAAATCATCTTCTGAACATGGACCAGTGACAGGACATCATTAATGCAGATGGCTCAGAGGGTTTGCCGGCAGTCACTTCTAAGAGAAATTAAAGCCCTTCCCTTAGGAAACTGCCTTGATCTAATTTTCAATCTGGTAAAGATAAAGAGTTATAATTTCTGTCTCTTGCCATCTCTTTGCCTCAGGGATAGGAATCTGATCTAAGTCAGGACACTTGGAGTCTTCTTTCTCTGAAGTAAGGATAGTTGAGGGATGAGCTAAGGGATCAGCCCATGGGAAGTTTACTAAATAACAATTTCAATGAGCAGAAACAAGAGCTAATGACTTCCATATCTTAGATTTCCAGAAATACCCCCATTTCTAATATCCTGAGGTTTTCTGGTTTATCTTTACCTTGATTCCATAGGCTACATAAGCATTTTTCAAATAAAACTTACTTTCTACTGAAGCTGATTAAGTTTGCTTTCTATCACTTACAACCGAAGGATCGCATGCTGACTGTTAAAATCCTTCAAATCATTCCTTTGCTTCAGATCAGGCCCTCTTGAGAAAATCTTGGAAGGAACCGGCCAAAATCACTGAGTCACTCTGACTCAGGAAACTTTGCTCACTATGATTTCATTATGATGCTAAATTCTCCACCCAAGAGGCCTGTGGTCCTGTCTGCCACTTTGGAGCAAATGAAGTCAGATCTCCAATGGGACCTACTCAGGAACTTGCCTGCTCCAGACAGGCAATGATGAGTCTTCCCAATATGAATATGCATTAGTTCCCCTAACACAAGCCCCTTTCTGTCTTCTTTTTGGGAGACTGTTTTCGCAGTCATCCCCATCTCCTGTGCTTTCATTACTTGTTACACTTAATAAACCTCTCTTTACTCTTCTATTGCCAAGTTGCACTTACTGGCTTTAGACTCACCAAAAGGTGAACCTATCATGCTCCGTTACAGGATTGAATTGATTTTGGTTTCTAATAGTACATTCCTCATTCCTGTCTGAGAATTTATCACAGTGGCCTTTACCATCCATATTTCTATCTACTCATAGCCTCTTAAGTAACCTCTAAGAAAACTGAGGCTGTCTCTAGAGCTCTCCTCCTCTTCTGAGCCCTCACCAGAATTGCTCTTAATGGTTTTTCATGGCAGTGTTGGTTTTCTCTAGCGTGAGGCTCCGAGTTCCTACTCATTACACAGTTTCATAGTTGCTTCTGCAGTTTTTGCTATTTGTAACAGCAGCCTCACTTGGGTCCCTACTGATTTTTTCTTTAGCCCTTTCCACTGCTGTAACAAAAAATCTTTAGACTGCGTAACTTATGAGAAAAAGGAATTTACTGTTCACCATTTTGGAGTCTGGCCAGTCCAAGGTCAAGGTGCCACCAGATTTGGGGTCTGGTAATGGCTTGGTCTGTGCTTCAAAGATGGTATCTTGTTGCTGAGTCCTCCTATGGGAGAAGGGACAAACAAGCTCCCTTGGATCACTTTTATAAGGGCATCATTCTTTGTCATGATGGAAGAACCACCCAAAGATGTCACCTGTTTATATCATCACCATGGGAGTTAGGTTTCAACATATAAATTTGAGGGGGCACATTGGGACTACAGCACTAGCACAGCTTACCTCAAAATATAGATATGTTGAATTGTTTCGAGACACTGCCTCCTCTCTTCCGGGAACTAGTAGTCATGGGGAAAAAAAAAAAATGACATATAAGAGGCCAAAAATCTTAAGTCTCTCCTATGGGCCAGATAAGATTCAGTAAGGATATGTGCATCTGTATCTGGATAGTCACCTTTAGGAATACACATATACAAAGAACTATATCCAGGTATGTGTGGATATTTCTGCATAAGCATATTCACCTATGTGACCACTGACATGGAAGCATGTTTATGGCATGGAAGCCAAGTTTTTAACACATGAGCCTTTGGAGGATATTCAACATCTAAACCACAGTGCTGTCCTTCTTTGTAGCTCTCAGAACAATCTCAGAATGAGATCTTGAGCCATTGGGAGGCAGGAAAAGGAAGAAAGTTCAATTCCAACCTATTAATAATGGTAGCAAACCTTTCTATGGTACTTACTCTGGGCTTGTACCATTTAAAGAATTTTAGACTTTATTATTGTTTATTGTTATTATTTAGGAATCTCCAGGTATATTTAGGGCCATTTTTTATGTGTATTAAGGGTCTGATTCCATTTAAGTTAATTATTGCAACAATTAAATGTCATCTGTATTAATAGGTCCATTTTACTGAGGCAGAAACTCAAGTTCAAAGATACATGCCCAATTTCACAGTGGTGGAGCAGTGGTTTGAACTTTGAACTCATGTCTAATATATTAGAAATTGCCTTGGTCTTGCCAGGCATGGTGGTGCACGCTTGTAATTCCAGTACTTGGGAGGCTGATACTGGAGGATCCGAGTTCTTGGCCAGCTTCAGTTAATTAGTGAGGCCCTCTGCAACTTAGTGAGACCCTGTTTCAAAATAAAGAATAAAAAGAAAAGTAGAATTGGGGGTGTAGCTCGGAA
>PVLC010028587.1:0-20903 GCA_004027655.1 Graphiurus murinus
GGGGCATTCTACTCTGAGCTACATCCCCAGTCCTATTTTATTTTTTATTTGCAAACAAACAGGGTCTTGCTAAGTTGCTGAGGCTGGCTTTGAACTTGCAATTCTCCTATTTGAGCCTCTGAAGTACTGGAATTACAGGTGTGTGCCACCATGCCCAGCTAATAAAATATTCTTCAAACCATCCTATACCATAATTGATTTCATCCTTTGTCTACTTTTGGACATTAGCACTGTTTATTATGTTAGTCATTATATATAAAAAGTTACAGAAATCTTTGCTTGAATTTCAGATTTAGAATGAAGTCCAGGACATTGAATTATTGGTTCTCAGGATAGTAGAAATTACAATTCTCTCAATACATTTTTGTCTTTGAGAAAATCAGCATATTCGAACTAGAAACATATAAGAGCGATTTTCAGTCCCGTATGGTGGCACACTCTGGTAGGCTGGGAGGCTGAGGCAGGAGGAACACAGGTTTAAGGACAGCCTCAGCAATGTAGCAGGACTCTAAGCAACTTAGCAAGACCTTGTTTCAATAAAAATTAAAAAGGGCTGGGGGTATAGCTCGGAGGTAGAATGCCCCTGGGTTCAACCCTCAGTCCAAAAAAAAAAAAAAAGAATGGTTTTCTTTCTCTTTCTCCTTCTCTCCCCTGCCCCCCCGACCCCTGCATCATTGTAGTGGCATTGAAGAAGATTAAAAAATAAAGCCTGAAATTAGCTGGGTTTTAGGAGGTATGCCCAACATTTACAAGAATGATATATTGTCAAATAGTCTCCTGTTTTAGAATATAAGCAGTTCAGAGCTCATGTAGCTTTGTCTTGGCTACTGACGTAGGGCATAGCTATGATTTCATATTACTTCCTGGAGAGAACCCAAATAGGTTACACATCATAAAAGTATCATGAGTTGGTAGAATCATGGAGAAGGTTTTTTAATTCACTTTGGGTGGAAGCTAGGTTGATATACATACATCATGACACAGAGGAAAGAGAAAGAGGAATGGAAGTATGATATTTTGCTTTTGGCATAAATAAACAAACCAACAAAAACAACTTAGTGTTGCAATAGCAGGTGGCTGAACACAAACCACAACTATGGAGTTAAAAAAAATTCTTCCACTCTTTAGAAAAAAAAAAATGCTGATATCTCATTTGGATGTTTTCTTTTTTTATTGCAGTATTATGCAAGGAAAGTGGTACTTAAAAAGCCATAATCCATCGCTACAGGCATTAGTTTCCTTTTACAGTTCAGGTGCAAATGCAATATGCTATGAAAGACATGTTACATTCTTCAATGTTTCTTCTAATAAACAGGGTGGAATTGTGGTCTACGTGAATTTTAAATTCTAGAAATTCTCAGCTTGAGACTGCCACGAAGATAGAGATTTAAAAACCACAGTAGGAACGCAAACCCCAGCAAACACAGTTCATTATTATTGGAGATACTCTCCTACATAAGAATAAACTTACTAAGTGATCCTCTCCTTTCAGTTAGGTATTTAGGGAACAGTTTAAGTGCATGAAAAAAATGTTTTGTGGTATCAGAAAGCATTTGAATGCTTTGGGTGAGAAATTTAATAGCCACCTTTTCATAGACACTCGGGGCTTTTCAGCAATTGGGTTGGAACCTGTAGGCACATGTCATGTGGTTAGGCATGCTTTGCAAACCCCAAGCACTACACTCTAAACCTCAGTGTTTTGTTTCTCCGCCCTCCGTCCCTCTGTCTGCTCTGTTTATGTATGTGGGAGAAGGCCTGTGGAGTGTGGCTGATCTCTCCCAGCTGTGGCCTCTCCATTCACCCTAATTTCTTTCTCCATAGCTCATTTGGACCCAAGCAGTGGTGAAATTGCTGACTGGCGAGTGTGTCCTGCCACAAAAGCCATAGGCAAGATGTGGCCACAACCAAAAGAGCATGCAGGATGGAAAACACCATCTGGACCATGCAATTTAAATAGCATAAACTTCTCTTTTTTCATTTAAGAAAAATCAGCCATGCAGCCTTTTGTTGCTTTCTGCGGTGGCCAGAAACCACTTAGGTTGCAATCCTCTGTTAGTGAAAGAAAAAGTCCAAAGGGACTCTAGAATATGCATCGCCCTCTTTTCAAGTTTTATGTGGATTTTTTTTTCCCAGTCCCTACATTTCTGTGGCCTTTTCTCCACCTCAAAGCATAGAAAGTAGCTCCCTACTGTACATCTGTCATTGATCACCCTGAGAGCTCACTGTACTCCCTGGGGATTTGTTTTCCAGTTGTTGGTAGACATGCAGAGTTTGCTTTCTGTTTAGATTCAGCCCCAAACTCAAAAATGAGCAGGGAGTTCTGGAGAGTACATGGTCAAACACATTTGAAGAAAAATAATACCTTCTGATTCTGCACCAAATCTAGTCATTCTTTGGCTTTTGTTCTGCAACAAAGATCCATAGTTATATTGGTGTAGTATTTTATAGTGAACAGATGATCTGGTTGCTTTTATTTTAAGCAACAATTAAGACCTATTTTCTAGCCCTGACAGAAACTAAAGAATGGTTTTCAGCCGGGTGTGGGAGTGCACGCCTGTAATCCCAGTACTTAGGAAGCTGAGACAGGAGGATGGCATGTTCAAGGTTAGCCTCAGCAATTTAGTGAGTTCCTCAGCAACTTGGTGAGACCTTGTTTCAAACTGAAAAATAAAATAGAGTTGGGAGTGTAGTTCAGAAGTAGAATGCCTCTGGCTTCAATCCCTAGGACCAAAACAACAACAAAACAAACAAACAAACAAACAATGTTCTATCAGTAGCTTGGGTTTATCACAAATAGCATTCATCTCTGCTGAGGGAGATCAGAGAAATATTGCCATACACAAAACACAATATTGAACTGAGTGGCACAGATCCAGCTCTTGTCACTAACTAGCTTGTAACCTTAAGAGAGTTATGTTATCTATTATCTCTAATCTGTGATAGGAGGAAGGAGATCCTCTTCTTCTCTGCAAACCCAATAAGCTTCTTCCTGAACCAGAATGCAAGTTAGGGAGGCAAGAAAAAAAAAAAAAAATCTGACATTTAGTGATACCTTCTAAGTTCCAGCACATAGGAAAATACACAAAATGCTCTACAGTCTTGCTCATTGCAGTCATTAAAGGGAGTAGGTACTATTATTAAGTCCATTTTGTAGGTAATAAAATTGAGACAATACATTTAAGGATTTTTGTAAAGCCACATATTTTTGCAGGCAGGGCTGGAATAAAAGCCCAGGTCTCTCTGGTACCAAAGCCTGTCCCGTTCATGATTGTTGAACATTTATTATGACCACAGAGTATCCCATACATCAGCACATTTAATCTTCAAAATAACAGTGTCAGGTGCATATCACCATTCCCATTATACAAATAAAGGAATTTCAGCTTAGAAATTTCAGAAAGCTACCAAGAGTGGCACAAGAGATGTAGAACAGGAGAGCTAGGATCCATTGCCATATTAGCCTAACTCTGGCAATCAAGTTCTTTCTACCACACCAGTTAGAGGTGTGGTATGACTGCCTTTGCTGGATAACGAGGTAGCGAGGTAGCATTTTGCTTATTTTTATATTTAAGATTTGGCTATAGGTTAGCGTGGTCAAATTCTTAAGGCCAAGTATTAAGTAATATTATGAAAAATGTTATTTATTTTTATAATTCTGGATATGGCCCATTCAAGCTGGACAAGGCAGTAGGGTAAGTTTAGGTTAATCGCCAGACCCTGAACAAAACCTTAGATAACCTTAGAAAATAAGGAGTGGCTGGTGGGGAAGAGTGGTGTTACTAAGCTCAGATCCGTGCTACTCATTTTTATAGCATGGCCTTTTAAAGTAAGACAATTTAAAAGTTCAGCATTCTCTTTGGAAAAGATAAGTAGATGCTATCTTAGAATCTGGAGAATATCATGAAACATCTGACTTCTTTTTCTTTATTTTTTTTATTTCAATGTTTGTTTATTTATTTATTTATTTATTTATTTATTTATTTATTTATTTATTTATTTATTTATTTATTTATTTATTGTGGTGCTCAGGATTAAACCCAGGATCTCTCAAAAGCCAGGTAGTGCTCTACCACTAAGTCATACCCTTAGTTCTCACATTGTTAAATAAAGCAGGACTGTAAGTAAAGAGCAGATTAGAATCTTAGCTAAAAACTATCAAAGAGAAAGTTTGCAGGAATGGAGTTGACAAGTTTGTCAATAAGTAAAATAGTACTCATCTAGTACTGTTGATAGATTTCAAACCTGTTTGATCAGAATCACTTGGAGAACTTTTAAAAAATGCCAGATTCCTGGGCCTTGAATCCAGTTACATTGTATAAGGATTACTAAAAAGTATGACCAGGATACCTGAATTTTTAAAAAGCTCCCCAGATAGTTCTGGTGTGCAGTCCAGTTTGGGGAACCTGGACCTAAGCTGGAGTCTATCCTCTTAATGGTCTCTTGAAGAGAATCTGTGAAGAGGGGTGACCACACTGTTTGAGAACTTTGCTATTTGACAGAGGTGTAAAGAAGAAAGTCAACTGGAAACTCATTTAGATGCCACTTTTTAACAGTCACAGAAAATATCTGAAATTTATTTGTGATATTTTTGCTTTGTTCAATAGTAATTTTCTTCTCATTTTTTCTTTTGAATGAATAGAAACATTAGGACAATTCAGTCAATGCTTTATATTTTCTATGATTAGAGGAAAACTGAAATAAAACCTTTCGCTTTTCATTCTAAAAGTATGATAGAATTTCTTGAAAAAAGCTTGGGTCATAATGCATTGTAAGAAAAACTAACCCTTAGTTTTCATTAATTTCCTTGGAAAATATGTTTTAGAAACGTGCACCATATATCAGAATATTTTACTTCCTTTAAGTCATACCATATACTGGGACATGCCCTCACTTTAACAAAATACATTGTTCTAAAGTACAGCATTCCAGTGTGCTTTAGATTTATAATATTTTTTTCTACTACGTATATATACTTTAGGGTTTTCTCTCCCCACAGTCTTCTTTTAGCTGCAATTAAATAGGTTTGCATATGAGGTATTTATTTATTTATTTTTTGACATGATGAAAAGGGCAAGAATTATATTTGGGCCAGTGTGTGCAAAGGAAGAACAGAAATTTCCTGTGGATTATAAATGAATGAGTAGATTTTAGCAAAATGAAATGAGTGGCCAGCATTGCAGATGTTGAGAGTTAAAACAGATTCTGGGAAAGCCCTTAAATCAAAGATTACAAGTTCTATAGGATTTTAAAATAGAATGCTTCATTTGTAATATTTTCTCCTCTAGCTAGTTATGACTTGGGTTTTTCTTATCAGTTAAATTAGTCTGTAATGACAGCACTAAAGGTAAACCTAAGGAAAAAAAAATTTTCTCCCATCACTTTCCTTGTGAATAATTTGGTTTAGTTGATGCGAAGTTTCTAAAAGATGCATATCCCAAAATCAGTATTTAATTTATGCATGAGAAAAATAATACTACTTTTTCTTTTCTAAGGCAAAGAGAAAAAAAAAATCAGATAGTATGGGTCTATTCCATTGATTTCAGAAAAATAAACATACCAGAAACACAGAATGCCGCCAGAAGGATGAGGGCTAATGACTGTGGGTCTGTTTGCTTTTAATCATTGAAATTTCATTAGGGAAGAGGCCAATGGAAGGATTATTAAAATCCAAACTGAAATAGTTTTGCAAAATCCTGTTCTTGGGGAAAAGGGCAGGGTAGGCATTGAACTATAAGTTGTGAATCATATAAAGTTGATTTGATTAAACTGAATTTATACTTTCCATGAAGCCAACTGAATTGGAACATTTCCTCGGATGGATTGTGTTCTGTCTCCAAAGCCTAAGCCTACTCACGCTGAGTCTCTGGGTCGATTCCAGTGCTACCTCAGGCGTTCCTCCCTGTGTGTGCTTGAGAACTGTAGGATCACCGTGTAGCTCCTGGCTTTCCAGCTAGTCACATGTGCATCACTGCAGGGCTCTGAGTGGGAAGAGGACTTTCACTTTGCTCAGAGTTCTTCTCTATCCCTGAGCAAAGTGGCCTAAAGATAACCTTTACCTCCAGCTTGGATGAAGTACGTCCTTTTCTATTTAAAAGCTTCTATTCCCTTATTCCCTGAGCTTAATTGATATGAGTTCCCATACAAGATAATTGGCCTTGTAGGATCCCATCTATATCTAACCATGAGTAGCTTTTTTTTTTTTTTTTTTAATACTTACCAGTGGTATGTACAGAGAATTATGCTAGAGAATGTGTTTGGCTAAGGAAAATTTCATCCTAACTACCAGTGCAAAAATTCATTAGTTTGTGTTCCAAGGCTGCAAATGATATTTTCACATTAGGAGGGTAACATGGAAAGAACAGTGTTACTGCCTAATGAATGCTTATCAACCTTATAATGCATTATTTACTGTAAAGAAGAACACTGAGTGAAAGCTGGGCATGGTGATGCATGCCTGTGATCTTAATACTTGAGAGGCTGAGACAGGAGGATTGCAGGTTCAAATCCAGCCTCAACAACCTAATGAGACTCTGTTTCAAAACAAAACAAAAGGGTTAGGGGTGTAGTATGAAGTTAGAATTCTCCTAGGTTCAATCCCCTATACCACAAAAGAAAAAAAAAAAAAAAAGAAAGAAAGAAGCTGAGTAAATATAACTTGGGGTACTTGGATTGCTGGAGAGCATTTTTCTTTTGTGATGTGATTGGGATATCAAACATTTTTCATCAAACTATAGTCACAAGTGAATAATAGCACTTTTCAATCTTAGCTCAGACCTTTTATGTGTGGCCCAAATCACTAATGACATAGCCATTGAGCTAATCTCTCAAGTAAGTAAGCCAATGGGTCTGTGAGAATGTGACAATCAACAAGGATATCATCCATCAGACTTCTGGGCAAGCATGTGTTATTGAGAGGCTCATTATATATGTTAATATATACATTCAGAATTCTCTAGAATGCAGTTGTAGTAGTGGCTAAATTTTCTGGAAATTAATAGTCCCAACAAAATAATTAAAATTTCATTTTCCTAAAAAAGCATTCATATTTAAGTTCAAACAATTACATTAATGGAAATATATGGACCATATTCATATACTACAACCCATAATAACCATCAGTTCCCTTGTATTTGCAACATCAGTGCCTTTACTTAAGAGCAAAGGAAGGTTACAACAAATTAATTTGTTTTGGGGGGTCTCATTATATTTGGAAATATTCTTCAAATTTGTCTTATTTTGTATGATAATATACTTAATACTGTTTCCAAATTATCAGATTCTCTTTTTCCTCCAAAGATACTTTATGAATATTAAATAAAAAACAGACTGATTTAATCAGGAGAGATTATCCAGGATTATCCAGATAGGCCCATGTAAATCCAAGGGTCCTAACAGGTGGGAAAGAGGCAGAAGGAGAGGTCACCGAAATGTGACCTGGGATGAACCTGACCTGCCATTGTCGGCTTTGAAGGCAGAAGGGGGCCACAAGCCAGGGAACATGGCAGCCTCTGGAAGCTGGAGAAGACAAGAAACTGATTCTCCTATAGGATGTCTGGAAAGGAATTCAGACCTACCAATGACAATTTCCAACTCAGCGAGACCCATTTTGCTCTTTTTATCTACAGAACTCTAAGATAATAAATTTGTGTTGTTTGTGCATAGTTTTTGATAATTTGTTATAGCAACAATAGAAAATAAATAGGAGAGGTTCAAGACTTATATCCACATCTGACCTTGCTAATTCATTTCTCTCAGATGTGATGCCATTGTGATTTAGCTAAAGGCAAGGGTACCTTCACCCTTCCAATAATGTGCACGTGTTTAGCACAAAGGAACTTAGAGTTGTTGATTGTGTTTGTGAACTTCCTGTAATTCATTCTATGACTACATTCTAGTAAGACTGAGCTAAAATTTAGTCCTTTGGAAATCTATTTGGTAGTTTTACATAGACCAAATTGTAGAGACTAAATTAAATATCATGATGTACTTTAATTTTAAACAATTCTTTGCAAATTTACCAACCTATGGCTGGCTAATTGGCAAGCAAAAGCAATGCATTTCAGATGGCAGTGAGTTCTCAATTATTATTTGCCATATAAATATAAGAGGGAGGAAAGGAGGAGGGAAAGACAGAAGGAGAAACTTCTCAGAAGGTTTGACAATTAATATCCTAACCCAGTTGACCTTAGTGGAAAAAGACTCAATTATGCAGTATGGGTTAAGGGATAGTTTTGCTGTCAAAATGCTTGTATTTGTTCTGATTGAATGTGATTCAGGTGATCCCAGTGGGATGGCAAAATCAGATAAAGTTGAGATTTGACTGGGTTTGCATGACCAATAACCTTTCCAATTTAATAGAATAAATAGTGCTTCTATGTGTGCTTAAGATATTGACATTATCTGGGCCAGAATGAATTCTTTTTGGAGCAACAGCAGGGTTTTCTGACACCAGGGTAAGGAAGACTTGTTATATAATAGCATTTTATCATCTGGATTCAGATATATCAAATGCATAATATAAAAAGCTGCTAGGATTAGCCAATGTTGCCTGCTGTTTCTGTACTAAACAATGTCTCACTGTATAGTTTATGACCGGAATCTAATATAAAGCTACAAGATTATAAAAGAGATATTAATTTTATGTGTTTATCAATTTTTAAGTACTCTATTATGTCTGTGAATATATTTAAATGGTGTTCTTATGGTTATTTCACTAATAATTAATATAAGACTTCTTAAAAACTCATTTACATCATGAAATAATTTTTGACCTTTTCAAAGTCATATTAAGGTGTGTCAAGAGTATCGCAATGGTGACTTGGAATGTGCTAATCTTTCCAAATATTTTTTTGTGTTACAAATTTAAAAACAAGTTAATAGGAAAGACAATAAACATATATACTAGGCAAGTATTTTAGCTTTCCTATTGAGGCAAAGATACAGATGAGAGCACTATTTGCATTGAGCATAGTTGATGAACCAAACAACAATCTTAATATTTTGTGGTTTCCTGACTCCTTTAAAATTTTGATGAAACCTAGAGACCCTTTCCTTAATAAAATGTACACAAACACACACACACCCATTCATGAGTTTCCTAAGGTTAACAACCTATTGTTCTTGAAAATTTTGCGGCTTTCTTGTCTGGACGGCATTAACACAATAGACTTGAATTTCGATTCTTTAAAAGACTTCAGGAATTTGCTACTTTCATATAATAAGAAAGAAATTATTAAGGAATCTTTTTAATTGCAAATGTAGCCAGTTTATGATCTGACCTCAGGTGAAGTCCTGGTAATCATTTCTGCTTAAAGTCTAGGGTTTTTAAGTCAAACAAAAAGTTTTAGATGGAAAATGACCTTCAGACTCAGAGTTAAAAAAATGCAAACAAAACCAAAGAGTATGAAAAGGAAGCAGATTCTCAATTTTCTGACCAGGATTACAAGTGAAATTTGAGGAAGGCAGGGAAGAACAATGGAGTTTACTACTATCATCTAGAGCTCTGCCTGGAGGTTCAGAGGCATAGGAGAAAAGGCCTGAGAGCCTGGGCCTTGGAGTACAGGGCACAGGCTTTAAAAAATGATTGGTCAAGAAGAGCAGGGTGAGTGTGCTCTGCACCTTGGTCTTTGGACACAGGCGATTTTCATGCATTTTTATTTTTTTTTCACCAGGGTTGACATAAGAGGCAGGCTAGACAGAGAAGAATAAGCATACAGATCTGGCAAGGGTAGAAAAGCAGTGCTAATCTGGGCCCCAAATTGTGCACTGTTTTGGAAAAGCACATCAAATTCTCTATATAGTCTGATGTATCTAAACAAAGTCATCTATGATGGTAGACAAATCATAGCATGATTTATTCCATGAACTCTCTGGATTACTCATCTTAATCAAAATTATTAATAACGTGGCTGGTGCAAAGACCCCACGCAGGCTGGCAGCAGCTCTGCTGAGCTGAGCTGAGTTGAGTTGCCTAAAATCCTTTTATGTCTCAACCATATTGTTTAGCTGTTCTTAAGAGCTCTAAGAGCAGATTGCATGGGTTCGAACCCTGGCTTCGCCGTACACTAGCTGAGTAACAGTGGGCAGGTATTTAATGTACCTGAATCTCGTTTCCCTCATCTGTAAAGTAGGAACCATCAAGGGTTTACCTACTTTATAGGGTCATTGTGAGAACTGAGTGACACATAAACATGTAGAATGCTTAGAACCAGTATCTAGCCCATAGTGCCCAATAAATACTAATCATGAATATCATCCTAAATGTGTCATCTTATGCAGTGAATGACAATATTTTACTCATGCAATAAAATTTTCAGTACTTTCTTGTTACTGACAGAATAATGTTCCAACACCTCAACTTGACATTTAAAGTCACACATCCATTCACCTTATATATCTGCTTCTTCAGCACGCAATAAAGCCTCCACTTTGGCCATGGTGGTTTATTCACTGACATCCCCATTTTAACACATTTTCCCTGTGACTGTCTTTAAGCCTTCTCTCAGGTTGTTAAACATATCTGATAGTACAATTCACATGATACAAGACACTTGATAAGTGCATGTGAAGGTCAAGGAAAAAAAAAAAAAAGAAAGAAAAATCCTTCCCCAATGATGAGTGGAAGAATAAAGGAAGAGGAGAGAAACCCAAGAATTTTTTTTTTTTTTTTAAAGCTGAAAGTTGTAAGAATTTAATGAAAAGGCTTTTAATTTTTTTGGAATACAATATGTTCACTAGAATATGTGTACCCATAAACAAAACTCCAAAGCAGACACCTCCTCCAGTATTTTTCTCCTAACACTTTTCACTGAAATTAAGGTGCCAATGTCACTGTTAGAGATATCTGATTTTAAGACTGGATTAAAGGCTAAAATAGATGGTGTTGCAAAGACTGACATTTTGGACTTTAACTAAGGAATTAAATGTGTTTTTTTTTTCAAGTTGCCTTAAAATATCATCCTTTTGGGTTGTTATTTAATTTGCAGGAACTTGAGCATAGTTTGAATGTTAATTAATGAAAGAGGAAAATGAAAAGGAGAAAAGAGGAAGGGCATCCTGACCCCTAGTGTTTATTTTTCTGCTGTCTTCCCTAGTAGTGGTTGTGCTGCTACTACAGACTATTTAATTGGTCTTTTTTTCCCCATCCCTATGACCTAGTTCTTTCTATTTTGTGATGATCACTTTGGCGAGAAAGAGAGGCTAAATGCCATTGATTCCCTTCTTTAATTTTGGTGATTATTTCCCATGCCCAGAGGAAAAAGTCATCTGAGAAGCAATCTCAAAGCTACTAACAATCTGGCAAGGACTTCAGAAAGCACATGAAGCTACTGAGAAGTTTTTAGGCGCCTATGGGTAAATTAAATGGTTGGGTTATCTGACCTTTCGCCTTTGAAGTTGGCATCACTACAAAGCTTCACAGGGCCAGGCAGAAGGTCTCTGAGCTACTGACCAAGAGAGACCCTGATCCATGTAGCTTCTAAAAAACACTGGGCTGGAAGAGAGAGACCTGTTTTTCATTCTGAGCTCTGTCATTAGGTCTTTTAACCACTCCATGTCTTAGTCTATCACCTATAAAATGAAGAGTTATTTATTGGACTACTTACCAAGCACTAGGCATTAAGTGCAAGTGATATGGCAGCAAAAACTGACAATATTCCTGCTCTTTGTTTTGGGGTGGGGATTATACAGAGAATGGAGACTACCAATGGACCTGTAAATTAATATAGAGTGCTCCAGATGCTGATAATAGCTATGGAGAGAAGAAAACTGGGTGGAATGATAAGAAGTGACAGGGATGAATTAGGGACAGTTTCTCCGAGGAGACTGACATTTAGTTATATTGAATGATGAGAATAAGCTATGATGTAAGGCATGAGTTCCCAGGGAGAAGGAAGAGTTGGTGAAAAGAAAGACTCGAAGACAAAAATTAGGTGCCTGTCTTCTGAGTCTGGCACAATGCCACTATGGAAGGGTTGAGAGGAGAGCAATAAGAAATGTGATCGAAGAGGTGGGGAGGGGCCATGGAAGACCTTGGTGTTGTAAAAAGTTTGAATTTGTTTTATTGCTGTGTAAATCCATTAGAGAAGCATCTTCCAGAAGGAATATAAAGCAAGCCACACATGTAATTTTATGTTGTTTATGTAGTCACATTAAAAAAAAACAAGAAATAGATAAATTAGATTTAATAATGTTATTTTTTCTGTGGCAATCGTTTTTATTTTTATTTTCATTTTTTTTCAGTACTGGGGATTGAACCTAGGGACATTCTACCTCTGAGCTATACCCCAGCCCTATTTTTTATTCTTTATTTTGAAACAGGGTCTCACTAAGTTGCAGAGGGCCTTACTAAGTAGCTGAGGCTGGCCGAGAACCCGGATCCTTCTGTCTTAGCCTCCCAAATACTGGGATTACAAGCATGTGCCACGATGCCCGGCTTATTTTTTATTTTTAATATGCTTTTATTAGTGCATCATTATCTCACATCATAATGTAAATCATGTTTACAATGACATACATGCACATAGCATAGCACTTGGTCGTCCCTCCTTTCCCTGCTTTCCTGTCTCCTCCCTTCCCATACAGAGTACTGAGATTGACATTGAGGTCTTCACATATGTACACACAGTCGATGTAATAACATGCTATTTAACTGAATTATAAAATTGTCATTTTAGTATGTAATCATCATTAAAATTATCAACGAAATATTTTTAAATTCTCTCTTTCAATTAAGTGAAATCCAGTGTATATTTTACTTTCATAATATGACTCAGTTTGGATGCCAGTTTTTCACTGGGAATATTTGTTCTGCTTTGAGGTTTCATAAAATTTACAACTGAAATAGTAGATTCAAATACTTAAGTTGTTCCATGCATACTTAAATGCTCTCTGATAATTAAGTGTGTTTCTAAATTTAAATTACTTGAAATAAAAACAAAAGTTCAGTTCTTCCTTGCACTAGACACTTCAAGTGCTCAATAGACACATCTGGATAGAGACTGCCATATTGGACACCATGGCATATGAGGGTTTTAAGCAGGGAGCAACTGAATTTGATTTACTTTAAGAAAAAGATCACTGGTGGCTATGTGAAGAATTGATGGTGGCAGAAAGTGAGCATATAGGAAATTGATTGGATAGTGTTTGGCAACTATTTCCTGTAAGGGACCAGAGAACACCACATAGCTTAGGCTTTGTGGGCCACCCAGTCTCTGTCTCAACTATTCACCTCTGCTATTCCGAAGCAAAAGCAGCTATAGGCAATACACGAAAGAACAAGCATTAGGGGTGTTCCAATGAAACTTGATTGATGAACACTGGAATTTGAATTTCACACGCCATGAAATATTCTTTTTATTTTAAATATACTTTTATTGATGCAAGGTAATTATACATTATAGTAAGGTTCAAAGTGATATAATCATACATGTACACAAGCACTGGACATGATTCTTTCAGATCCCTCCTACTTCTCCTGCTCCTTGTACACATTAGTGAGATTGGTGGTGATACCTTCATTTATGGACGTAGCATTATTTCAACTGTTTCCTTCGTCAATCCTCCTTTATCCCCTTCCCACCTCCTTCTCCCAATCACCTTACACTATTCTACTGATCTCTCTCTTCATTTATCTGAAGTTCCTTTGTTTCCTATTTTCTCTCTAGCCTCCACCTATGAGAGAAAACATACTACCCTTGGCTTTCTGAGATTGGCTGATCTCACTGTAATATTCTCTAGTTCCAACAGCCAAATTATGGAACCAACATAGGGGACCATCAAAAGATGAATGAATGAAGAAAATGTGGTGTATACACACAATAGAGTTTTACTCAACCATAAGAAGAATAAAATCCTGTCATTTGCAGGAAAATGGATGGGACTGGAGCCACGAATTATTCTTGTTTTCTTGGTTTTTTAACTGGCCCTCATTTACCTCCTTGCTAGGAGGAGCTATCATCGTAACAGCAATAGTCATTCTAAGTTTATGCATTCTACCGCTTGTTGTACGCCTTGTGATCAATGCCTATGTTAGTATATGAGCAGATTTACATGGAATAAAAATGCAAGCACTGCCTCGCACAAGGCCTGGTAGTCAATGACGGGTTCGATTTTCTCAGGGCAAATCAACCTAAGACAGGGCTTGTTGAATGACTCATCGAGACCCCATGGCAGGTAAGATTAAGCACCTGGTAGGAAACGACCTAAGACAGGCACAGTACTTCATGCATTTTAAAATAAAAACGGGGGAGTTGTGGGAGCCCAGCTGGGCCCTATCCCCCCCGGCAGTTGCTATCTGCATATATGAGCAATTAACTGACTCTTCTGCTATGGCTACATTGGCGTCTGGAAGTCTGGAGATTGCCCCTAGGATGCGTAGATTAAAGACCCTCCTACTTCTTAGAAAGTAAATATATGACCCTAAAGGAGTATGGTTTTATGACCCTAGAAAGTTTGCTTGACCAGGCTATGTTAAGAATGTGGGCTATATGTGTAAAATGAAGAAGTGGTGCTATTTGTGATCTGACAATGATTGATATCTCAAAAATGTCTATGTAACCCTGTTGTACTCAAAAAATGTATAAAAAAATCCATGCCGAAAATATAAATAAAAAAAGTAAAAATAAATAAATATTCTTCATTAAAAAAATAAAATAAAAATCCTTAACTTTCAAATCATACAAAAAGAGGCTACAAAGCCAGATTACGAGTTGGTTTGCTGCCTGGTGGGTTAGCGCTCTTTGGCAGTGGCCCAGGTGAAAGGTGGTGGTGCTCAGGTGCCACTGGAGAAGCAGTGAGAGAAATATGGTTCTATGATGGAGCAGGCTGGACTCACTGATCCTCTGGGGATGTAGAGTGAAGGAGGAGAAAAGTAAAAAATAAAGCCAGCCACTAGGCTTCATTTTGAGACTAACCAGATGATTTCTCAAGTCTTCTTTAGTGCCAACAATTCGTGATCTATGATCTCTAAGTAGAATCCATTTTTTTTTTTACCAGATTTTGGAAGGATGCTCCTCCTCCTTCTTGAGTGGTGCATTCCAGCATCTGGAAATTGCAAACCTGGAGATTTTCTCTGCTAAAGGAGTTTAGTTTAGTCCTTCACTGACAGCCTTGTTACAGTCATAATTTTTTATTTGCTTGTTGTGGAATTGCCTGAATCTCAAGACAAACTTTGTGTGTCAGTGATAAACTTCAGCTTTGAACAGCTACAATCTTGTTTAAATAGGTTAAACCTGCTTGTTTTAAAGCAGGTTCTGTGGGAATTCTAGATCATTTAGTTCTTCCCTCCCTCCTTTTTGTTTCATACTACTGTAGTTATCTCTCAGTGAGCAAAGGCTTCATGGATTAAAACGGTAATTGATTTTGTTTTTAGCTTTTATTTGAATGTATCCTTTCTCTTCGAATACATTATGCATCTCCAAAGAAACTCATAAATTATAGACAAAGCAAAAGTTAAAATTAGATCTGAGTGTGGTGTAATGCCCAAAGGAAACTATTTGAAAAGGTTACAAGCTGTCAAAAAACAATTTGTATGGTTAAAAGCCACACAGTTAGATGCTGTTAATGGAGTATCTGTAACGATTATTTGGACATTGGTTGCTTATTACGTCTCTGTGGCAACTAATCAGTGTGTTACTTTGGAAGCCAGAGAGACCTGGAATTGGGCACCTATTATCCCAGAGAAGTGTGTGGAGGAATGTGTCGTGCCACATCAAACATGCAGCGCCTCTTCTCTCTCCAGATTTTAATAATTCCCCACCCCCTCTCAAATTGTCATTGGTGCTGATTGCAAGAATAAAGACTAGTTACTTCAGTGAAAGGATCATAAAATCAATCATGTGGATAAAATTACTGAGCCATCCAGCCAGCTGGTCTCTATTTGGCTCTACTTTGGTTCATTAGTTTATGGGGTGAATTCACTCCATATTTAAGGAAAGCAAAAACGGCATCAAAACTAGTTTGTAATTAATTGCAGCTTTTTAGAAAGGAATGCATTTGCAAATGGAGAATATGCAATGTCAGATCCTGCGTTCTGATTATGTTATGGACCTGTCTAAATGAAACTTTCTTTTGTGTTTATGTTAACGCTGGATACAGGTTAGACACTTTTCTGAGCCCTAACCATTATTACATGTTTTAAGAGTTTCCCTTGAGCGGCTTAAAAAACTTAATATAACACATTGTTGGTTGGCTAGAGCATGTGCCTCTCCAAACAATATAAGAGTCATCTGGATGCCTGGCAATAGAGTCTTGGCGCCTGTCTTGTTGAATTGTCAGTCAGGTGATTAGATAGGCCTGTGCAACTGTAGGCTGACATTAAAATGACTGTACATCACAAAAACATTGTGGTTTCCATGCTTTGTTAGTAATAAAATGACTAGTGTTAATTACTTAGGCATTTAACGGACCCAGAAATAACAAATACATGATTCTCTTGATTTTGAAACCTTTTATAAAAAGACATAAAAGCAGTCAAGCAACTCTGGATCAGTGCCTCTACACATCCAACTCCTCGTAACCACAGCCAAAATAAGTGCAAGCAACACAAATGCTTTTAAACAAAAGGAACCCAGTAGGATGGAGCACTACTAATATTTAATGCTAACTCTCATAAACACAGAAAGGAAAAATCTGTTGAAGAAAGAAGCCAAATGTCATAAATATGCCTCCCCTATGTCAAAGACCGGAATTAGTTCTCACAGAACACAACAGGCAAAGGGGAGCTTCACTTGGCTAGTGATGGTGGAGACATTCTGCCTGAGTCAGTCAAGCTTTGACAGAAGCAATTCTTTGGAAGTGATGGTATTTCAGATGTAAACCCTGTGGCTTGAGAGAATGAGCTCAGGATGCATTTGGGGAGATGTCCAAGCACACAAATCCCTACCAGATGCTGTGAGACTCAAAGGCCACAGAATTCACCATGACATGTGGACCACTTTTCTCATTCCCTATTTCCCTCCAAGTCCTGACCATCTGAATTTGCAAGAGATTATCTGTAAATGGACCACTAAAGAAAAGGTCAGAAACATGTAAGTAGACCATCAGACAAGTGAATTCGTTTCAAATGAGAGAGTTTCATTTTTCTTATTTGACAGTGGGAAGTTGGGTCCTAAAGATATAAAAATATGAGTAACTCACTTAAAATCACCCATTGGGATAGTATGCATAGCATTTTACAAAATGTCTGTAATGTGTGCTTTAACTGATTCTCAAAAACCCCTTACAAGGTAGGTAGGTGTCTCGTTCAGCATTCTCACTACTGTGACCCAATAAGCTCGAACACACACAACTTAGAGGAAGAAAGATGTATTTGCTCACAAGTTTTTGGACATTTCAAGATTTAGTTCATGTCATGCTGGTTCTGCAGCGCTCAGAGAATGGCGGCAGAAAGCAGAGAGGGGGAGAGAGCACGGCTCTGCTTTCACGTCGTGGGGCAGAAAGCAAGAGAGAGAACAAGGGGAGGAGGGATCTTACATAATCTCCAAAGCAATGCCCCCAGAGACTTCTCCTTGACAACCAAGCCCTGCCTCCCATGTGATTACCTGGTTTCCATGAGGGATAGGGTGACATTCTAAATTCAAATCATTGTAGTAGGGAAATGATTAACTTCAAAATTTTACAGGTAAAGGCACTGAAATTTAGAGAGGTAAAGTAATTTCCCCAGTCTACCCAGTAAATCAGGATCTCTTTGAGATGATTCTTTTTGACTCTGTGAACTTTCCATTATACATTGTCTTCAAATTTAAGTTTCTTTTTCTCCCCATGCAGTAAAGTCTAATGAAAAGCTAAAGCATGAAATGAAAGACAGAGAGAGAGAGAGAGAGAGAGAGAGAGAGAGAGAGAGAGAGAGACTATAATTATCTTTTCTTCTAATTCCACAGATGATAACTTTCTCAATTATAGTAGATATGCTAAATACCACCTGAGCAAATAGGGGGAGGAGCAAAACCTAAAACTTTAGTAATCTGACTTCATACATGAGCTAGTCTTTTCTCTCCTAGAACCGAGTGTTCCTCTTTTTAAAGTCTCCCTTCCCCCAATCTGTTCAAAATTAATGAATGTCAAAGAAAGTAAAAATGATCTCTTACTTAAAAAAAACAAAACAAAACAAATGACATAGGGCCCTAAGAAATGTATCACATCAGAAAAGCAATTTTAATGGCCTAAGTTATATAAATGACACATAATAAAACATTATAATTACCCATTATTTACATGTGTGTTCTAAGAATTACTTAAAATTAATTGGGAGCAGGATTAACAATTTTAATCACTTTATGAAATATTCATGAGCATTCATAAAACTGTAAGACATTTCTTTAATGAATTAATGATACTTAATTTTTTTTCTCACAGAATTTAAGGCCAGAAAGTCCCCATTAGATAATTCAGTGTATGTTTCTGAAGTTACTGTCAGTTTCCTTGAAGAAAGGGCTACCACACACTGTTCTAGCTGTCAGAGCTATCCATAGTCACATGATTGATTCTTTTCTGCTTTTAATAATGAGCCAGGTTCTCCCATCAGAGTCAATTGGACATGACAACAATCATAACAAGAATGTCTTTGCAGACGGACAGCACTTATACTTTTCAAAACATACATTCTGGTTTCAGGTGCAGGATATCCATTGAGTGTTCTCCAGTCACTGTGTGGACCACTCTGAGGTCCAGATTGCAGGGACACCTTGAATCTTAAGGCAAGATTTAAAATTCCTTCTCTCTCTATTGAAAACAAGTAAAAATCAAGATGCAATGGTTGGGGTTAGTCATCTGCAAGAGGGGCACACGCCATATATATACAGTGGTGCTGACATGTGTTCTTAAGTTCAAATCAGCTGTGCTCTACACCCCTACAAATGTCTTCAAATATAGCAGGCAGGAAGACTAAAGTAAATAAACTAATTACATTTCCAGAGCTGGATGTTGTGGCTCACACCTGAAATCCTGTACTTGGAGGGCTGAGACAGGAAGATCACAGTTTTAAAGCCAGCCTCAGCAACTTGATGAGATCCTGTATCCAAGTAAAAATAAAATAGGACTGGGGGTGTAGCTCAGAGGTAGAGTGCCCCTGGGTTCAATCTGTATAACTACAAAAAAGAAGGAGAAAGATAAGGAGAAGAAGGAAAAGGAGGAGAAGGAAGAAGAAGAAGGAGAAGGAGAAGAAGACGTCAACAGGTTGTCAAGGAAGTGTTACAGACAAAATGAGGGGGTAATAGATGGAAAGGGAAAGGATGGAGTGAAAAAAAGATAAAGAGGAATCAGATGCATAGAAGTTAGGCACATGGGATGCTCAATAAATGCTAACTTTTTAAAATTATCTTAATCAACATATCTCCAAGGCTATTTATTGAGTGGGCACTTGACTGCTGGTGGAAATTTTAGGAGTTATATTTTTGAGGATGTGTTAATAAATTTATTTGAGATAATTTTCCAATTTTTAATGCTGGGTTAATTATAATCAATCACTCAGAATCCTATTACTCCTGAGTGAGCATGGAAATTAGATTCCTGAATATACAGAGGGCAAGAACTTGTACTTCTGGGGGTCACAAAGGCTGGTGCTTAGTGAAAACACCTGAGTGGTCATGGCTGTTATTGGCCATTGGTACTATTACATTTATGGCAGACAGATATACTTTCTCTTGTTACAGAGATGGTGAATGGGGAAATAGGTAAATTACTGGAGTGAATTTATGTTTTATCTTAATTTCATGCTACTAGGACCTTTAAAGTACAGGTTAGAGAATTATAAAATATAAATTTTTTCACATTTTCAAAATGATCTTAGATTGCTCTATTGACTAATTTAAAAATTACATTTATTTTATATTTTTTGAATAAGAAAATGTGCAGGGAGAAATTTGACAGCTAATAAAATGTGAAAAAGTGAGACAGAAAATCATCTATAATTTCTCCCACTCAGACAAAAATCACTATTAATATTTTGGAGTATTTCTGTTTTACTTTTTTTTTTTGCGGTACTGGGGATTGAACTCAGGGACATTCTACCTCCAAGCTATGACCCCAGCCCTATTTTTTTAATTCTTTATTTCGAAAGAGGGTCTCACTAAAGTTGCGGAGTGCCTCACTAGGTAACTGAGGCTGGCCGAGAACCCGGATCCTCGTCTCAGCCTCCCAAATGCTGGGATTACAAGCATGCGCCATCATGCCCGGCTTTCTGTTTTACTTTTTAGGCATTGAAATCTGTGAAACTTTAATTGTGAAGTAACATCTGGGATATTTAATAAAAATTCAACCGATGTAGAAAGATTTAAAGTAGGAATGACAAATCTCTTTTCAAGTGTGTTGAGGACATTATTAAGTAAAGGAAGGTTTACAGGAACACAAACACTAAATACTATGACTGTCTACCTGATAACTGACAGTTACTAAGTAACTAATGGGCCAGTAAGATATACAGTGTATATACACTGGTCACAAGGATGACTCATGTCCTGGGCAGAACCGTGAAAGATTTCATCATGCTACTAAGAATGGCACACAATTGAGAACTTATAAATTGCATATTTATGGAATTTTCTACTTAATATTTTTGAACCACTGTTGACCACAGATAACTGAAATCTTGAAAAGTTAAGACTGCAAATAAGGGGGAATACTGTATTATATTTATAGCTTAAGTTTTATAATATTTATATTCTATTTTATTATTAACTATAGAAAGACTCCATGTATTATTTCTGAATCCAAAATTTAAAAATTAATAAAGCAACCTTTATAATATTGTAAGTATGTGAAAAATATTTATTGCAGAATCACATAGTTGAAATGGATCTATAGAAGAAGAAATATAATGAACCAGATGTCACTAAACCCCTTTGAAGGAAAATATCTAGCATAATTCCTGAAGCTATGCCAGATTTTCTGTTTAAGTTTTAAACTCT
>PVLC010028588.1:0-20899 GCA_004027655.1 Graphiurus murinus
ACCATAGCTTTTTGCTACTGCTTTGAGAGATGTGGAAGCTAAGGCAATCACCAGAGGTGTCAGTGTGGTCAGCATGGGACAGGGTGCCTCCTCCCTCTCCTCCCTCCTTGTACCTGACATTTCCAGGCCCGCCTGGACTCTGTGCTACTATCACCATCTCTAGGTCACCCCGCTGTCCCTACTCTTCCACCAAACTCACCTCTGCAAACTTCCTCCCCAAATGCTTCTTCAGAGTGAAGGGCAGAGGAATAGACCCCTACCTACTAGAGGCTTTGGGTACCCGAGTCATACTGCTGGAGCCGCTCAGATGTGTACAGTTCTTAACTCTGAGGACAGCTGATTTCTAGACACAGTGCTTGAGAACACTCACTGAAGTCTGGATGCAGTGAAGACAAGGGTAGACTCACTGGCAGGTCACGATCTTTCACCCTTGCACAGGTTCCCGCTTTAAATCGGTGCTGCTTAGTCCGGCTCAGATAGGCTGCTGGTGCGCTCAGAACAGGAGCGACTGTTTGGGTTGAGCTGGGCTGGTAGAGGCAACAGAAATGGGATAGCAAGCACAGGAAGTGTGTTCCTATCTCTCATAGCAGTGGATTACAAAAGGGAGACACAGAGGCCTGAGACATGTCTCTGGCACCATTTATTTATTTTTTTAGACATAGGCAATGTCAAAAAAAGTATTTCCCGTGGCTTACAACACAGCAGGGAGAGGACAGATCTGAAGCAATGAGCAAACACTTTGGCAATAGGATGAGGGAGGAGGAGGAGTGTGGCTGAGATAGTGAACAGCAAAGCAGCAATTGATGTTCAAGTAACTAGATTGATTCATAAATGAAGAGTAGGTATGAATCGCAGATTTCTTGGATAATTTCTTGCCATCACAATAGTGCAAATGCTCATTAACAAGGAATCTTGCCCCAGAGTCAAGTGCTTTAAGCAATTTGAACACTGTTTTGTATTAAATTGCATTATCTGTGTGATATTTAACACTGTAGATTGCTTCAGTGTTAAGCGTGAAGTTCAACATTGAATATAAAGAGTTCCTTGTAGCCGGGCGTGGTGGCACACCCTTGTAATCCTAGTATTTGGGAGGCTGAGACAGGAGGATCGCAGGTGTGTAGCCAACCTCAGCTACTTAGTGAGACCCTGTTTCAAAATAAAGAATAAAAAATAGGACTGGGTGTGTAGCTCGGAGGTAGAATGCCCCTGGGTTCAATCCTCAGTTCCACAGGGAGGGGAAAAAAGTTTCTTGCGATGAAAGTCTCCGTGTTGGGAATCTGATTCTGTCAGTACTTCAGTTTGCATGAACAGTCTTCACATACTCATAAGCACTCATATCTCTTATTCTGCACAGTTGTACTGCATTCATTCATTTTTTTCAGTTGTTACTGAGTGCTTTTTATATGCCAGGTACCAGAAATTGAAAGATGAATAAGATAAAATCTTTGCCTACTGTGATTTTACAATGTAGAAAAATGTGGGAAGGGGTCAGATAAGGAAAAAAAAAAAAACCAAAAAACCAAAAGAGCTTTGTAGTATCCTAAGAGAAGGTATAGACCATGTGTTGAGAGGGTTTGAAGGACAGAGTTACATTTAGAGAGAGGAACCATGAAGACTCCACGAACGTACTGACATTTAACACTGATGTAATTATTCAAAGAGCTGAACACCCGCGACTGGCCATGTGCTGTGCCGGGTGCTGTGGATTTGCTGGTGATCCTGGCTTCCATAGGTCTAATGAGGAAGACAGAGTAAACAAACAAAAACCTAAAAATAATATTTTATGATGTGAGAAGATAATGCACCAATAAAAGCACATAAAAAACCCTAAAAAATAAGCATATTATTGTGAACTGAGATAATTACTTAGAGGAAAGTTTTGCATGAGTTAGGAAGAGGGTCTAATTCAGATGGAGTTCCCAGGAGCCTTTCTGAGAAAGAGGCATTTATGTAAAGTCTTATAGGACTTTGATTACTTTTTTATTCATTATTCATACTAAGGATGGAACTCAGAGACATACTACTTCCAAGCTACACCCCTAGCCCTTAAAAAAAAAAAAATATATATATATGTATATTTCATACATATTTTTAATTTTAATTAATATTTTTAAATTTTGAAACAAGATTTTGCTAAGTTGCTGAAGATCTTGCTAAGTTGATGAGCCTGGCTTGAACATGTGATCCTCCTATCTCAGTCTCCCCAGTACTAATATTGCATGTGTGTACCACCATACCTGGCTTTATTTTTTTTTTTAATTTTTTGCGGTACTAGGGGCTGAACCCGGGGGCATTCTATCTCCAAGATACATCCCTAGCCCTATTTTTTTATTCTTTATTTTGAAACAGAGTCTCACTAAGTTGAAGAGGGCTTTACTAAATAGCTGAGGCTGGCCGTGAACCTGGATCCTCTTGTCTCAGCCTCCCAAGTACTGGGATTACAATCGTGCACCACCACGCCTGCTCTGGTTTGATTTTTAACTAGGTTAAGAATGAAGACAAGCCGGGTGTGGTGGTGCATGCTTGTAATCCCAGCATTTGGGAGGCTGAGACTGGAGGATCTGGGTTCGAGACCAGCCTCAGCTACCTAGTGAGGCCCTCCTCAACTTAGTGAGACCCTGTTTCAAAATAAAGAATAAAAACTAGGGCTGGGGGTATAGCTCGGAGGTAGAATGCCCCTGAGTTCAGTCCTCAGTACTGCAAAAAAAAACAAAGAATAAAGACAAGACCAGCCTCACCAAGTTAGCAAGGCCCTCAGCAACTTAGTAAGGCCTTCAGCAACTTAGTGAGACCCTGTTTCAAAATAAAAAATAAAATAGGTGTAGCTCAAAGATAGAACACTTCTGGGTTCCATCCCCAGTAGCTTCCCCACCCCTACACACACACACACACACACACACACACACACACACACACACGGAAGGGATGAACATTTCAGGCAGAAAATAAAAGAGATTAGTTTTAGACTTGATGAGTTTATTAAAGAATATTAAGTTTTAAGAATTCACTTACAATTAGTATGGAAAATAAATAAACCATAGCAACTAAAATTCTATTTTCTACTCTAACCTTCAATAGGTAAACTCTTAAAAATATACTTTTTTATGGTC
This sequence comes from Graphiurus murinus, assembly GCA_004027655.1. Lineage (NCBI taxonomy): Eukaryota > Metazoa > Chordata > Mammalia > Rodentia > Gliridae > Graphiurus > Graphiurus murinus. The sequence continues at coordinate 3,111 of PVLC010028588.1, forward strand.
AAATAGTATTAAAATGTATTATAATTTAAAGTTAAATGAAATTGGGATAACATTAAAAAGATAACACTTAAATTTCTTAAAATTTTAGCAAAGCAAGAAAACAAAAAGCATTGCTGAAGAACTGGAACTCTCTATTTTGAAAATTAGCCACAGCCTTAATGAACTGAAGAAAGAAGTAAGTGTAATTTAAAACTTAGCCTCTTATAATTTTTTTGCTAATTTTTATGCTGTATGATATGTATGAAATGCATACATGTTAGTGTGTCCCCGTACCTGGAAAGGTCCCCTTTGACATGGTTAGTTTGAGGCCACCATTTGTCAACACCGCTCTTCTCAAAGCTTATGCATTAGTTCTCACAGCAGCTTTGTTTATAACAGCCCCAAACTAGAAACAACCTAAATTTCCATCAACAGAGAATTGACAAGTGGCTTTTAGTATAACGCTACCAAATACTATTTAGCACTCATCAGGAATTGTACTAATACAGGCAGCAATATGGATGGATCCCTAAAACATTATGCTGAGTGAAAAAATTCAATTGCAAAAGTGTGTGTGTGTGTGTGTGTGTATGTGTTTCCATTGAGAAAAAACTCTAGACAAAGCAAAACAATTTGTGGGTGTGTGTGGATATGGTACTGGGGATTGAATCCAGAGGTATTCTACCCCTGATCTATACTCACAGCCCTTTTTATGTTTATTTGTTTTGAAATAGGGTCTCACTAGATTTCTGAGAGTCTCACTACATTGCTGAGGCTGTCCTCGAATCTGTGATTATCCTGCCTCAGCCTCTCATGTACTGGGATTACAGGTATGTGCCACCACACCCAGCTGCAAAACTAATGTTTAATGATAGGAATCAGATCAGTGCAGGCAGGTATGGTGGCACATGCCTGTAATCCCAGTACTTGGAAGGTTGAGACAGAAGAATCACAGGTTCAAAGACAGCCTCAGCAACATAGTGAGACTCTTGGCAACCCAGTGAGACCCTGTGTCAAAAACAAAAAATAGGGCTGGGGATTCAGTGGTAAAGCACTTGCCTAGCATGTGCAAGGCCCTGGGTTCTATCCCCAGCAACACACACACACATGAAAATGATGATCCATTAATAAATCAATGTAGTAAAAATAAAACTCTAAATATTAAAAAAAAGTTAAAAGAGCTGGGGGTGTAGCTTTGTGGTAGAATGCCTCCAAGCTACTCCAACTGGTTCAATCCCAGTACTACACACATACACACACACATACACACACAAATTAGGTCAGTGGCTACCTTGTGTCAGAAACTGGAAGATATTTACTACACAGAGGCATAGGACGCCTCTTTGAGATAAACTTTAGTGAGGTATAGTTTATTTATTGTATATATAGTATAGACTATATAATTATTAATATAATCATTAATATGTGATAATCATATTAATAGAATTATTAATTATAACCATATAATTTTATTATAATTAGTATATTATGTCAGGCATGGTGGTGCATGCTTGTAATCCCAGCATTTGGGAGGCTGAGACAGGAGGATTGCAGGTTCTTGGCTAGTCTCCGCAATTTAGTGAGACCCTCTGTAACTTAGTGAGACCCTGTTTCAAAATAAAGAATAAAAAATAGGGCTGGGGCTATAGCTCGGAGGTAGAATGCCCCCAGGTTTCATCCCCAGTACAAAAAAATAATAATTAGTATATTATTATAATAACATAATAATCATATAATAGAATTGTTATATTGATATTAATATAGCTAATATATTTATAATTATACAATTTGTATATAAAAAATAAATTATATCTCAGTAATGTTACTTTTGTAAAGTATCCTTTGGGTTGAGAAGATTTCCCTGTTCCTGAATGAAAGTGTGGTTATCCCATGACTTGATGGTCACTCTGGTAATTTAAAGTCGTAAGGTCAGCCTGGTATGGTGGCACATGCCTTTAATCCCAGTACTTGGGAGGCTGAGACAGGAGGATCTCAGGTTCGAGGACAGCCTCAGCAAGTAGTGAGACTCTCATGAATCTAGCAAGACCCTGTTTCAAAAATAAAAATAAAATAACGCTGGGGGTATGGCTCGGAGGTTAGAATGCCCCTAGTTTCAATCCCCAGTACCAATAAAAAAATTTTTTTAAAAAGTCTTAAGGTCCGCCTGCCCGGTACCACATCTCCATGTCCTGTTGCTGCCTGCCCTCTGAGCTGTGCCTGGAGTGGGGCCCACAGCAAGCACACATCGGCTCCCTGCAGATCCTCCCACAGAAACTTCTCTCGCTCTCAGCTCTTGTTCCTTGATTCTTTTATGTTTTTGAAGGGGTCAAAGGCTAAAGAGGATGAAATGGGATTTTGATGTTTCTTTTATAAATTATGTACATGACAATCTGTTTTGCATCTTCACTTGGTACTGATGCCTCTATTAAAAGCTCCGTTTAAACATCCTGTTAAACACAGAAGGATATGTTTTTCTGTGCCTTAAAAAGCCTACCCATTTTATCTCAGCTTATTTAATTTTAACTTAACAGTGGTTGAAATCCTGAACTTTCAGAAGCATTTCCACAGGCTTCATTTTCTTAGCTTTTTTTTTTTTTTTTTTTTTTTTTTTATGGTACTGGGGATTCAACCCAGGGGCATTCTTTCTTCCTCTGAGCTACACCTCGAGCCCTTTTTATTTTTTATCTTGAAACAGGGTCTTGCTGAGTTGCTGAGGGTCTTGCTAAGTTGTTGAAGCTGGCATTGAACCTGTGATCCTCCTGTCTCAGCCTGCCAAGTGCTGGGATTATAGGCCTATACCACTGAACCACATCAGTCTTGAAGAATTCTAATAAAGATGAAGGGAGATAATGTCTACAAAGTTGCTGTCGGGACATGGTGCAGTGCAGGAACTCCATGTTTGTTCTCTCATCTTTCCATACGGTCGTTAAGGAGTTGTCCTCAGAACCACTTGTAAGGTTGATGTGTGACCTTGTCCAGTCACTCGGTCTCTAGGGACCTGTTTCACAGTCCGGGAAATGAAGGGTTGGTGTCAGATATTCTCTAAGGCCCTGTTGGCTAAACAAAGTCTTTTAAAGTTCTCATGTGGCTTTACTTTCCAAAGGAAAATGAATTTTAATGTTTTTTTTTTTTTTCTGACTGTAATTGTAATTCTTTTTTTTTTTTTTTTTTTTTGCAGTACTGGGGATTGAACCCAGGGACATTCTACCTCCGAGCTACTCCCCCAGTCCTATTTTTTATTCTTTATTTTGAAGCAGGGTCTCACTAAGTTGCGGAGTGCCTCACTAGGTAGCTGAGGCTGGCCGTGAACCTGAATCTTCCCATCTCAGCCTTCCAAGTACTAGGATTACAAGCGTGCGCCACCACGCCTGGCTTGTAATTCTTATTTTTAATTTTTATTTTTGTGGTACTAGGGAGTCCTGTAGTCTCCCCAACCCAACCCCCCACCCTCGTTGGTACTGGGGATTAAACTCAGTGGCTCTCTACCACTAATCTACATCCCCAGCCCCCGTTCCTCCCTTTTTGGTACTGGAGATGAACCCAGGGGCATTCTACCTCCAAGCTACACCCCCAGCCCAATTTTACTTTTATTTTGAAACAAGGTCTCACTAGGTTGATGAGATTCTCACTGCTTGCTGAGGCTGTCCTTAAACCTATAATCCTCCTGATTCTGCCTCCCAAGTACTGGGATTACAAGCACGCCACACTACTCCTGGCAACAGAAACATTTTTAACTAAAAGCAAAGCTATGTGGGAAAGAGCTGGTCAATAATAGGATGAAAAAGGGTCCAGGCTTCTCAGGCACTGGGTGATCTAAGAATAGCAGTACTGCTCGCACCACCAGGGGATTCAAAGATGGACAGACATCAGCCTGGCCCTGGGGAGGACTTATGGATCCCTAGTGCTACCCAGTTTTTGCTACCCCAGGGATTCCACACTTGCCTGCAGGGGACCAAGGGGGGCTGCTTGGAGGTTTCTATTCTGCAGTTCTTAAGTGCTTGTCAGGTGCTTGGTCACAAACCCCTGTCATTTGTTTTCTGCCCTTCATTGCCCTTCACCCCCTCCGTCTGCAGCTCCACAGCACAGCCCTGCAGCTGGCAGCAGATCTACTAAAATACCATGCCGATCACGTGGTTCTAAAAGCATTAAAACTTACTGGAGTAGAAGGAAATTTAGAAGCTTTGGCTGAATATGCCTGTAAACTCTCTGAACAGAAAGAACAGCTTGTGGAGGTAAGAAATTGGCTCGCTGAAGTAATCATAGTTTACAAGACAAATCCCTAAACTATGATGAGGGAATGTTGACACAAGCACAGTTTTTGATGAGCTTATCTTAGCTCTTTCTCTCTTTCCTTTGCAGTCTTCAGGCTATGGCCTATGTGTGCTCTGTTCTTACAACACTGTGACCTGTATAAAACAACAAAAAATGCTGGAACCCAAAAATGCATTTCTTAATCTTCTTTTCCTTATCCTCTCAGAGAGATTAGATCTTGGAGTACAACAATAGCGGTCCCTTGTTTGACATTGTTTCTGTTTGAATCTGTTAGAGTTTTAGAGTCTCCGTCAGAAAGAGCTGACCCACTCAAATTAGGATCCTGTAAAGAGGGTTTAAGAAGGAAGCCATTCACAGCTGCAGTGGGGGGACCCAAACGAGAGTGCAATAATCCGTGAGTGATAGCAGATCTGGTACCACCCCAGGCACAACTTAACAGCATGGAACCTGGAAGCCTTTCTGAGAACTCCCTAAAGAAGAGGTAGTTTTGGTGAAGAGTTACTTAGCCCAAGGTGACACCTGGAAGGAGCGGGAGAGCAAAGGCCCTTTCTCTCCTCACCTCTGTTCATCCATCACTGGGCTTCCTATTGACCAAACACAGCTGTAGACAGCAGAAGTCAGTCTCCCAGAGCAAAAAGCAGGTTTGAGAAGGGAGGAGAGTAGCCAGGTGTGATAGTGCACACTTGTAATCCTAGTACTTGGGAGGCTGAGACAGGAGGATCACAGTTTCTAGGACAGCCTCAGCAAGTAGTGAGACTCTCATCAACCTAGTGAGATCCTGTTTCAAAATAAAAATAAAGTTGGATCTGGGTTCATATGCAGTCTCAGCTACTTAGTGAGGTCCTCTGCAACTTAGTGAGACTCTGTTCAAAACAAAGAATAAAAAACAAGGCTAGGGGTGTAGCTTGGAGGTAGAATTCCCCTGGGTTCAATCCCCAGTACTGAAAAAAAAAAAAGAAAGAAAGAAAGAATGAAAGAAATATATGCTATACCTGTATATGTTCCCTCTTTGACCCTAAAGAATCTGTTGATAATCAATATAGTATTTTAATAATCTCAGTACTGTAAATTTATTCTTTTTGGTTTTAATTCTATGTGTAAAATTTAATTTTCTTTTAAATTATAAAGTAACACTATATTCTGGAGGACAAAAGTGTGAAAGTTGAACTGTAGACATGTTTTTTCATAGACCTGTCGATTGTTGAGACATGTATCTGGGACGGAACCTCTTGAAATAACTTGTATCCATGCAGAAGAGACGTTTCAGGTGACTGGCCAACAGGTATGATTAATAGCAGATTGTTCCTTCTATACTATGTCGTATCTGAGTGTCATAACAAATTGTGAGGAAGGAAGGTATAGAGGCCAAACTTACTGAAAGGATAGTGGAATTTTTCTTGGGAATGTGCCAGAACTTGGCTGACATTCCATTGGTTATCTGGTCATCAGCCAAACTGGAGGTTGGCCCATTTAACTGAAATCCTAATTTATATCCATAGTAAATAAAATTGTTTCTAAAGCAGGTTATTTTAACATGTTTGGGAAGCAAGCTATCATCATAGAATAAACTATAAAAATATTCACACATTTCAACTTCATAATTCCCAAGGATGCAGGGAGATTTTAAAAACAAAACAAAGCAAATGGTTGTTGCTTTACTGGTAATAAGATTCAATTGGAAACAAAGTAACTGTCTTAAATTAGGCAAATAATACATATAATGTTAAAATAATATGATAACCAGAATTGGCAACATCAAAAAATATTTTGAGCCAGGCATGGTGGCACCAGCCTGTAATTCCAGTATTTAGGAGGCTGAGACAAGAGGATCACAGGTTTGTGGCCAGCCACAACAATTTAGGCCCTCAGCAACTTAGTGAGACTCTGTTTCAAAATGAAATGAAATGAAATGTAATAGTGCTGTGGATGTAGCTCATTGGTAGAATGCTTTTGGGCTCAATCTCCAGTACCACACACACACACACACACACACACACATACACACACACACACACACACACATACACATACACATACACGTACACACACACATTTTGTTACAATGTTAAGTCAAACAAGCAGTGTACAGGTTTGTGTATGTACTATATTTGCTACTAGATAAAATGTATGTATTAAAATAACTGTATGGGAATAGGCAGAAATAAAAATTCTCCTTGTTCAGGACAGTGAGTTATTTTTCAGAACTTTCTATAGTGTTGCTTTTTATAGTTTTCAAAGGCCTTTTTAAAACTGATATTCCATTTAAAATTGTCCCTGTCAAATGTTATAACCTAAAGAAAAAAGTGAAGGACAGATCTTCCTTTCTTTTTTAGATATTCCAGTCTCTAAAATAAGGTTTTTATTTCATTTATTATGACCATCAAAAGAACTTGCTCTCAGTTGCAATTTTGGATGATAGATATTGAGCGCCTGCAATTCTTATTTATTTATTTATTTATTTTGTACTGGGGATTAAACCCAAGAGCATTCTATCTCCAAGCTATACCCCTTACCTTTTTATTTCTAATTTTGAAACAGGGTGTCATTAAATTGCTAAAAGGCTTACTAAGTTGCTGAGGCTAACCTCAAACCAACGGTCCTCCTGTCTCAGCCTTCCAAGTGTGAGATCACAGGCATGGGCCACCACGCATGCCCAACAAGCCCCTAGATCTCTTGTTTATGGTTGAGAATAGTGGACACATGATGGAGTGTGCCCCTAGCATGTTGGATATTGGAGGGATGATTGTGTGTGCCCTTGTAGAAGTCTGTGTCAGAGGCTTATCATGGAAGCAGGAACTGTGTGAGTCAACTTCCATAATGATCCTATGCTGAACACTGTTACAGACTGGCTCTCTGCTTTTGGGAGAAACCAAGGCTTCAATATTTGACTGTCCACATAGGAGGCCCCTGCTTGCCTTGGTTACAAATATATTTTAGTACTGAGTGTTTGACTCCTGCCGTGTGCAATTAATTCTTGTTCCTTCCTTCAGGCCCTGTTTGCTAACTGGCTGTGATTTTAGGGTCACTGTTTCTATTGAAGCAAATATTAGGAATAGTCATATTTTCTTCCCCAGGGTAATGGTAGAGCCTGTTGTTAATAACATGTAGTTAGAGAAGCTTTCATTGTTCCCATAGCTTTGGTTTTCACTCCTAGTCTTTGCCATCCATCCTTCAAAAGGATAATTTAAGGAAATAAAACATGCCTCAGGAATAATTTGATTATTTTATTTTTGGGTATCTCTGCTTTAGCAATGTCATTTTTATATTACTTGAAAATGTTGGATCACATTAAGAACACAGTTAAACAGTTTGCATATCATACAAATGCCTCTAGTCAAGAGGGTAGCAGTGTCAAGCCGGCCATAGTGGCACATACCTGTAATCCCAGTACTTGGGAGGCTGAGACAGGAGGATCGCAGTTTCGAGGACAGCCTCAGCAAGTAATGAGACTCTTATTAACCTAGTGAGAACCTGTTTCAAAAATGAAGAATAAAAAATAGGGTAGGTGTAGCCCGGAGGTAGAATGCCCCGGGTTCAATCCCCAGTACCACCAAAAGAAAAAAACAGACAGACAGAAAGAAAGATAGAAAGAAAGAGGAAAAGGGAAGGTAGCAGTGTCAAAATCTAGCTTCTAAAGCTGCTTGCAGTGGCATGTGCTTGCTGTAATCCCAGTACTTGGGAGGCTGAGACAGGAGGATCACAGGTTCAAAGCCAGCCAGGAAAACTTAATAAGACTCTGTCTCATAGATTAGATAGATAGGTAGATGGTAGATAGATAGATAGATAGATAGATAGATAGATAGATAAATAGATCAGGTGGTATAGCTCAGTGGTACAGCACCCCTTGATTCAATCCCCAGGATCACAAAAAATCTAGCCTCTACTCCACTGGCAAGATCTGCTCCCACTTTCCCTGAAAAGGAGGAGCCTGTGCGTCTCATGAAGCTGTCATCTGCTTGGCAAGCCTTTTGCGCCTGTGGGTCTGTGGCCACCCTGCAGGGGCACCTACTTCTGATCTTTTCAAAGGCACTCACTGCATCAGCTGGGCTGGCTCTGATCATATCAGTCTTCTGCACATTCTCCAGTGATTCCGTCCTCACTCTGGAGAAAATCCAGGCCTTACCATGTTTTTTCTCCATGACATGCCCCCAGGGCTACCTTCTTTTTGCCCATTTCAGCCTAGCCACTGTGGCTTACTTACTGTTGTTAAATACAGCAGAAATATGTCCTCCGTCTCCAAATGATTTGCCCTAGCCTTCCGTGTGGCTCCCTTCTCTTTTTAGTGACTAATTTAAAATACTGTGAATATTTTTTTTTTTTTTTTTTTTTTTTTTTTTTTGCGGTACTGGGGATTGAACTCAGAGGCATTCTACCTCCGAGCTACACCCCCAGCCCTATTTTTTATTCTTTAATTTGAAACCGAGTCTCACTAAGTTGCAGAGTGCCTCACTAGGTAGCTGAGGCTGGCCGCGAACCCGGATCCTCCGGTCTCAGCCTCCCAAATGTTGGGATTACAAGCGTGCGCCACCACGCCCGGCTCAATACTGTGAATATTTAACACCCTCCATTCTCCTTACCCTTTGTTTTTGTTGCGGTACTGAGGGCTGAACCCAGGGTTGTTTTATGTCTGAGCTATATCACCAGCCCAATTTTATTATTTTTATTTTGAAACAGGGTTTCACTAAATTGCAGAGGGCCTTGCTGAATTGCTAAGGCTGGTCTCAAACCTGCATCCTCTTATCTTGGCCTCCCAAGTATCGGGATTACATGTGTGCCGCTGTGCCTGTTTCTCTTTGTTTTTATGCATATTGCTTATCCCCTTAAAGTTCATACCTGTGTATTTGTGTTTCTTTAGATCATTTCTGCTGCTGAAACATTAACATTGCATCCATCTAGTAAAATTGCTAAAGAAAACTTAGATGTGTTTTGTGAAGCTTGGGAATCTCAAATTAGTGACATGTCCACACTTCTTCGAGAAATCAGTGATGTGTTTGAAGGAAGACGAGGTGAGAAACTGTCCACATAATGCCATATATATATATTTTCTTTACATATTATTATTTTATTTTATTTTTTGGTACTGGGGATTGAACTCAGGGGCATTCTACCTCCGAGCTACAACCCAAGCCCTATTTTTTATTTTTTTAATTTGAAACAGGATCTCGCTAAGTTGATGAGAGTCTCACTACTTGCTGAGGCTGTCCTCGAACCTGTGATCCTACCATCTCAGCCTCCCAGATACTGGGATTACAGGCATGTGCTACCAAGCCTGGCTATATATTAATGTAACTCTCTTAGTTTTTTAATGTTAAGCCTCAGATGCAAAATGAATTGCCTTGTTATAGCTCAGCTGGATTATTTTTAGAATAAAATATTTTTCCAGAAAAATGACAAAAATATTATTTTGTACTTCTTTTAGTATCTAAGCAGTAAGATTTGTTGTACTGAACTGCAGTATATTTCTCTGATTTAACATTCTAGTTTTCCTATTGAAATTAAGCCATTTCTTCTAAGTTGTTTAATTTTCGTACAAAAGCTATTTTATAATACAGAAATTCTCTGATTTAACTCTACTAACTTTATAATGAAATGAATATAGTTATTTGATTTTTGAATTGCTTTCCTTCCACTTGGATGGAATCTCTTTCCTTGATGACTACATAATCTTGGAATATTTCCTGTGGTGGGTAAGTTCATTGGTATTTCTACAACATGTAGACTAGCACCGTACAATATATAGGAAGGCATCATTTTTACTCATTATTTTAATGTTCACAGAGAGTTTTATTTATTTCCCATTGTACTGTGTGTGTCTTGTTATTTACATTTATGTGTTTTTGTATATTTTTCCCCTTTGAATGGCTTCTGTTAGTGACAAAGCATGATCTTTAAAAAAATGTCATTTAAAGTCATAACATCAAATTACATATTTATTTTTTACTGAATATTTAAATACTTCATATTTTAAAATACTCATTTAGGATAAATGTCATTTTGCTTAAAAAATCAGAGAATGATAGACTGTAGAGCTGTAATATTTGTAAAGCATAATAAATGATTGCTATGCGTCCACAGTTAAAGATTTCTGTCATAGCTATTGTAAATGGTGTATCATTTTGAAGCTTTGATAAAGTATTTATAAGGGATTTTTATATGAGGCAAATTTCAAATACTAAAAGATCAGGTGAAGCTGTACGTGGTGGTGCATACCTGTAATCTCAGTACTTGGGAGGCTGAGATGGGAAGATCACAGGTTCAGGGCCAGTCTCAGCAACTTAGTGAGACCCTGTTTGAAAATAAAAAAAAATAAAATAGGCTGGACGTGTAGCTTGGAGGTCGAATACCCCTGGGTTCAATACCTAGTCTCTCTCTCTCTCTCTCTCTCTCTCTCTTTCTTTCTTTCTCTCTCTTACACACACACACACACACACACACATACACACACACACACACACACACACAAGCACAGAGTAGGTAATATAATTTACCAGAATTTTAAAAGAATAGTCACTTAGCCATAGCAATTGTTAGGAAATGAAGAGGAGTGGCTTGGTGTGGTGAAAGGACACCTGGTCTCGGGGAGGCAGAGCACCTGCCAGGCACAGGCCTTCCTCTGCCTGGTGACAGGCAAGCCCTTCTCGCCTGGGCCTGAGTGTCCTTGGCTCAGTAATGCAGGCCTTAGGCCAAGTGGTCTCAGAGGCTGCTGCCAGCTCTGAAAGTCTTTTGCAAGCTCTACCTGAAGCTGGTGTACTCTTGAGCACAAAGGTGCCCCTACTTTGTCTCCATCCTGTTGGCCTCTGTTTATGAGGCCAGAGGAATAATATTTTCTGGCTTTTTCATCTAGTGACATCAGCCCATGAAAGCAGGGAGGCTGGGGGAGTGCCAGGAGTGGCTCTCCATTTTTATGGGCTGTGATGGACTCTATGCACCTGTGGAGGTGTCCTAGTGTACTGGGGAAAGCTTTACCCTGTAGCCGAGAAGAGTGTGGCTCCAAGCCTGGCCAGCCGATTCTCCTCCACCAGCGCGCCCTTCGGCTAAGAACAGGCTTCACGCCACTCTCAGTGCTGGGAAAGTGTTTTCATTGATAATACTGGGATATAGCCTTTTGTGTCCCTGGGCTGATCATCATTAGCTGAAGCAGGAGTGAACCTGAATTCCTCTCTTTGCTCTTGCTCCTTGATCGGGGGCCTGTGCTGACTTCCCTCTTTGTGTCTGGATCCTTGCAGTTTCTAAGCCTGGCTGTTCTACCAGCATTTTGATCTATCTTTTCTCCTTTGTTTCTACAGGAAAAAAAAGGGATTTATAAGAGATCAGTTTTTCTCAAGAAAGTAAATGCTTTAGCAGTTTTTCTTTCCCTTGTTCCTGGGCCAACTTCTGAATAGAAATTAGAATAAAAATAGAGGCTGATAAGCTTGAGAAAGGAACTTCTTAAAAAATAAGTAAGTGTCTTTGTACAAACAACCAAAGCCATGCTCCATTTCCCTTCGAGGTGTGACTTCTCTTTTTCTGGGATCTGAGAGCTAACCTCATACTTTGGGTTATCCCTCACAAGATAACCCTGAAGCAAGACCACCTGGGTTCCAACCCTGCATCCTGCCACATTCTAACTTAATCTTGTTGCCCTCACGTTTCTCATCTACAAGCTGGGGATAGCAACGGCATTACTACCTCCTATGGTAGGTGTGAAGTTGGTTCATAGTAAGTTCTCAACAACTGTTATTTTAACAGCATCAGCACCAGCAAAGTGCAATAAAGCTAAATAGTTGAGAAAACATTGAATCCAGTTCCCTCTCTCCTCTTAGTCTCTTCTACTTTCTGACATTCCTTTCTCCTTATCTCCTTTCCCTCGCTTCCTCGAGGCTTTGAGAGTAGCCCCTCTGGCCCTACCAAAGATCTCTTGACCTGTGCTTAGTAGGAGAGTCTGCCATGACTTCTCTGTACAGATAAAGCTCATCCCTTCTCCAGTGTCGAGGAGACTCCCTCTGAAAGATTTCTCTCCCTGGATGTCTGCTGTAACATCAGTTCAGCACTCCCTTTTTTTCTGTCTCTGAGATTTGTCTTTCTCCTACCAAGGTTGATTAAAAAAAAAAAGCAACTGAAAAGTTCAGTGAAAACTAAAGGCCATAGGCAACTAGCTTCTATGTGGGTAACATCATAAACACACTCTTTTGGAGCTATATAGTCATAATACAGCCATACAAATAACAGTCACTGCCATCTGTTGAGAATTTCCTGTGTGCTGTGTCCTTTGACCAGTGCAAGATGTGCAGTATTTAATTTAATCCTTGCAGTATCCCTGGGAAACAGGTACTATTTCTGTATATATTTGGTACTGGGGATTGAACCCAGGGGATTCTACCTCCGAGCTACACCCCTAGTCCTATTTTTTATCCTTTATTTTGAAACATGGTCTCACTAAGTTGCAGAGGGCCTCACTAAGTAACTGAGACAGGCTGCAAACCCAGATCCTCCTGTTTCAGCCTCCCAAGTACTGGGATTACAAGGGTGCACCACCACGCCTGGCTCCTGTATTTTATTTATGTTGAAACTAAGGTTTGGAGAACTTGATATGCCAATGTCCCACAGTGAGTAACTACAGAGAGCAGGAAGTCTTACTGAGTCTGAATGAGCCAAAGGTGAAACTTTATCATCTTTTCTCACTCTACCACTTAGGCCTTTAGACTCACTCCAACACTGAAATATTCTGATGGGAATGAACCAATTCTGGGACAAATGCCCATGGCTGCAGCCCTGAGGTTTGCTCTTTTCCCCCCTCCAAATCTATTCCAAAAATGACTAGGAGGTCCCAATGTTAAGCAGTTCAAAAGGTCCAGAGCAGCTAGGCACGGTGGTGCATGCCTGTAATCCCAGGACTTCAGAGGCTGAGACAGGAGGATTGCAGGTTGGAGACCAGCTTCAACAATTTAGGGAGCCCTCAGCAACTTCGCAAGACCCTGTTTCAAAATGAAAAAATAGAAGGGCGGGAGGCTTAGCTTGGAGGTAAGATGACCCTGGATTCAACCCCCAGGAACCCCATCCCACCGCAAGAAAAATAAGGTACAGAGCTAGGAATAAGCAGCTGAGGAAAGGAAGACTAGATTCTTGTTTTGGTCTACTCCTTATTTGCTAAGGATGGGGCTGGCTGAATTATAGAAGAGATAATTTGATACAGTAATATATTAGTAATGGAGTCATAGGCACAGGAGCTGGCCCTTTGAGTTTCAATTTCTTTCTTTATGGACATAAATAATTTGTCGTGGTGCTTGTAATATAATAAATGGTAACACATATTTTTCTTTCTTTTGTTTCTTTACCATGCTGTGACCTTGATGAAGTCCCATAACCTCTACCCCTCAGGTTCCCATCTCTAAAATAAGGGAGTTGGACAAGATGAGAGTAGGCTAATCCACAGCGTGGGAGCTGCCATTCCTTGTTCTGGCTCCATGGCAAAAATTGCTGATCTTAATATTTTTATCACACTGAGCTCACATATGACCTCTGGATCCTTCTCAGCATATTGTTCTACCATTCACTATGGATACCAGAATTGAAACAGGAGAATCCTGTACTTGCTTTTGACTACATGGTCACTGTGGTTTCTTTTAAGCTGGATGGGAACAGAGAGAAAGCAAGTAAGTACTTAAAAGAAGACCAGAGGGATTAGACCTGCCCTCTGATAAGTACTGGCTGGATGGTAATGACAGCAAAACCAGGTTATATAATAGCTCTGTTCATTGCATTTATTTCTCCCTACATTCTATTTTTTTTTTTTTTTTTTTTGTGGTACTGGGGATTGAACCCAGAGGCATTCTGTCTTCAAGCTACATCCCCAGCCCTATTTTTTATTCTTTATTTTGAAATAGGATCTCACTAAGTTTCGGAGGAGGGCCTCACTAAGTAGCTGAGGCTGGCCGTGAACCCAGATCCTCCAATTTCAGCCTCCCAAGTACTGGGATTACAAGCGTGCGCCACCACACCTGGCTAGATTCTAGTTTCTTTAGCTGTGTTGTATCTTAGGGATGTAAGAGATGCCGAAATAGCCCTCCCTTCTCCTTTGGAGAATAAATGTGAACATTTTAGGGTGGGTGCTATGGAGAATCGTAAGGTTAGATAATACAAAGTTACTTGCCTAAACTAGTTATATTCAATTAATGGTTATGTCCTATTTTATAGCGTATTAAGAATGCTTTTTATGGATATTATGGACAAGATTCAGGCTTTGAATTAGGTAGGTGGTAAATCTTTAAATTCTGAGTGACCTGAATGAAGATCATTTTCTGTTCATCTTCCTACAGGTAGATAATCAGAGACTGGCAAGAAGGCATGAAAATGGCCTCCTCATCTTTAGGGTTTTTCCCCATCATAGTTGAGATAAGAAAACCATTAATAAAATTCCCTTATAATTATGACATTACAAAGAAGTGATTTGAATCATACATTATTTCCAAGTACTCCTAACTAACCCTTAGCAATAATTCATCTTATAGATAGCACTGTCCAATAGAGAGAGAATGCAAGCGACATATATAATTTAAAATTTTCTAGTAGGTACAAGAAGAATTAAAAAGAGGTGAAATTGTTTTAATAATAGTTATTATTTAACCCAATATTTTCAAAACATTATCATTTTAGCATATAACCAATATTTAAAATTATTATTATTATTTGTGGTACTGGGAATTGAATATTTGAACTACACTCCCAGCCCTATTTTTAATATTTTATTTGAAATAGGGTTTCTTGCTAAGTTGCTGAGGGCCTCATTAAGTTGCTGAGGCTGTCCTCAAATGTGTGATTCTCCTGTCTCAGCCTCCCAAGTACTGGGATTTCAGGTGTGCACCACCACGCATGGCTTAAGATTACTACTAAGATATTTTATATCCTTTTTTTCCTCTCTTTATACTGTCTTCAAATCTGGTATGTATTTGACACAGCACATCTCAATTCAGGCTAGCCATGTTTCACGTGATCAACAGTGGACTCCATCTTCAATAGAACAATTCTAGATGAAATTTGCATGAACCGCTCTGAGACCAACAGGATCACCTTTTTCATGTAATAGTCATACTATAAGAAAAGCCATGATTTAGTGTTCTTCTGTTTATTTGTATAAGGTTGGACCATATGAAATTGATGTCTTGTTATTTGTTTTTCTACATTTTTTTCTTTCTCTTTCTTTTGTGGTACTGGGGATTGAACCCAGGAGCATTCTATCCCAGCCCTATTTTATTTTTTATTTTGAAACAGGGTCTTACTAGATTGCTGAGGGTCTTGCTAAATTACTGAGACTGGCCTTGAATCTATAATCCTCCTGTCTCAGCCTCCCAAGTACTAGAATTACAGGTGTGCACCACCACATCCAGCTATGCTTTGGTAGTGTGTGTGTGTGTGTGTGTGTGTGTGTGGTATTACTGGGGATTGAACCCAGGGGCAAGCTAATTCCAAGCTACACCCTCAGCCCTTTAAATTTTTTTTTTTTTTTTTGCTTTGAGACAGGGCCTCTCTAGGTTGCTGAGAGTCTCACTTCATTGTTGAGACTGTCCTCGAACCTGCGATCCTCCTGTCTCAGCCTTCCAAATACTGGGATTACAGGCATGTACTACCACGCCCGACTGTTATGTTTGGGTATTTCAAAATGATTGCACATGAGCAGTTTCATATGGTTAGACCTACTATATCATAGCTTCAAGGAGCAATTACTGTTTGAATCTTATCTTAAATTCTTGCCCCAGCTATTACAAATTAGCTTTAAAAAAAAATCCATCATTCATTGTAATTTGACTATGTACAAGATCTGGAAGCCAGCAAAATCACAGACAAGGCGGTGGTGAAATGAGCGCTGCACATCTCCTTCCTTCCTCGGTTCCTATGCTTCAAGCCTGGGTCACTTCACAGCCACCCCAAACCTGCTATTTGCTGAATTTGATCTTCCTGTCTTGTATGCTGTGGTTGCCTTCTTCCCTCACTGAGCACACATGACGTTAATTGCAAATGATTTGGTCTGGTACTTTTGGGAAAGGAAGAAGCTCAGGATAAGAGGAATCTGGTTTCAACAGGGGCAGGATGCTCTATGTGGACCAATGAATGAAGCTACTTGTAGGTGGAAGCCAGTGTCCTGGGGACCATTGGCTTTCCTCCTTTGTGCTGTGAGAGACTGGCCATCATAGGGACCTTAGAGATGCAGGTGGCAGACTTCTGGGTTGCCAACCAAATTACGATTCTATTTCTCAATCACTTGTAATTAATAGACTAACTTATCAAAACTAATGTACTAACCTTCTTGTTTATTTACTATTCTAAAAATTAAATGTGAATAATAGAAATATATTTACTAAAAAAGTTTTTAAGTTATATATGTTATTTGTAGGAGAGAAGTATGGCTACCTTTCACTTCCAAAGCCAACGGTAAGTAGAAGACTTATGCGTGTTTCAGTATATTTTTACTCAGAATTTTAATTATGCTCTTGTTGCCTATCACTGCTGCCCTCCCCCTGCTACAGAGAACAGGTAGGATATTAAATGTTGACTGTGCAGAGCTGTGATTCTGGCCAGCAATCTACATGCAGCTCATATTCTAAGTGTTTGTTTGGGGGTTTGAGAGAATCGGTAAAAGAATTTGCAATTAATAAGCCATAATTTGAGGTCAGGAGTCATTTTGCTTTCACTCTTTTGGATCCAATTTGCAAAGTTAAGTTGGAATCATTTTCTGCAAGCTAAGAACTTTCATATGCCTGTACCTGGAGGAAAGCATGCCATATATATAGGAAAGAGATACAGAGGGCTAGATTAGCTGGGCACTGATCCTAAGATACGTTTTGGGAATGAAAATTCCTGTGTTCTGGTTGGCAGCATTTTACAGTTATGTTACCCAGGTGACATTTTGATGACCCCCAACTCATATGTAAAACACATTCTACAGAAATATATAGTTTTGAATAAAATGCAGGATATGGAAAGCAGAGATGATAGTAAAAAAAAATCAGTTATCAAAAAGGACCACTCTTCTAAAACTATCAAATATCCAAATAACTCTACTTTTTTTTTCAATACTAGGGATTGAACCCAGGGGCATTCTATTTCCAAGCTACACCCCCAGTCCTATATTCATTCTTTATTTTTGAAATAGGGTCTCACTAAGTTGCAGAGAGCCTCACTAGGTAGCTGAGGCTGGCCGCGAACTCGGATCCTCCTGTCTTAGCCTCCCAAGTACTGGGATTACAAGTGTGCATCACCATGCCCGGCTCCGAATTACTCTACTTTTGAAGTAGAGAAGTATAATCATGATGCAACAATTAAAAAGTACAGACAAACAAGAAAAGAAAAGAGTCAGGTGTGGTGGTGCACAGTTGTAATCCCAGTACTTGGGCGGCTGAGACAGGAGGATCACAGGTTCAAAGACAGTCTCAGCAACTTAGTGAGACCTTGTTTCAAAGCAAGAATAAAAAATAGGGTTGGGGGGTGTAGCTTGGAGGTGGAATGCCCCTGGGTTTCATCCTCAGTACTGCAAACAAAAAAGAAAAAAAAAAAAAAAAAAGGAG